>JABUQX010071060.1:32500-35000 GCA_015478945.1 Trachelipus rathkii
TCTATCCACAATCACCTCAAGCAGTTTTTGGAACTCCCTACTTGTATTCGTGATCAAATTGGAGATGAACCAAACATACTATATAGATCTTTTCTTAACTTTCAATCTTTCTCCTTATTCTGTTAAATTCTTTCCTCTTCTAGGTTCCTTCGATCACCAACTTATTTCTGTGTATCTTCCTCTATTTCTTCAAGTCTTCCGCAGGAAAAAAAACGCATAAGGTGAAGAAATGTTTTTAGTACTTCGGTGCTGCCAACTGGTCGGACCTGCCGTTGTATTATACTTCTTATTTCCTATGGAATGACTACTACTTCGATGGAAGGTGTCCCTTGGATGGGAGGTGCCCCTGAGAGCATTAAAGAGGTGATTCTCTTTCTAATGGAGACGTACATTTCATATTCTGTTCCTTCAGCTAAATCTATCAAATCTTGGTTTAACACTGCTTGTTCTCATGAAATTCGCCACAAGGGGCGCTGCTCTCAGGATTTGCTGTCGTTTTCAAACTCCAGAAAATTAGCCAACTTATGTTTCGTTCCGGAATCGGGCAAGATCTATTTTCCGTAACACTAAAAACTCTTTTCTCAGTTGAAAATACAATAATTTTTTGGTTCCTATATATCATGTCTTTTCTGGTATTTTGCAGTACCTTCAGACGGCACAATTGTCGTTTTATCTTCTGTTAAATCTGAACTCTTTCCTCAAACCTTTGACACTAATTTCAGCCTAGACGATTCCGGTGTTATTACTCCACCTCACCTCCTCCACCTCCTCCAATTTATTTATGCCTAATATTGTAACTTCTTCTAAAGATATTATATTATTTTCTCTCTGAGCTTAACACTGAAGCGTACGATGTTGATGGTTTTCTACCTGTGGTTCTCAAAACTTGTGCTTCCTAGATTGGTAAACAATTTTATCTCAGTCTATCTACTTCAATAACCTTAAATAATCTTTGTTCTTTTTAACGTTTTCGAATTTATCCTTAACAGGAAGCTTTGGAAACACCTCAGTCCTTCAAATTTTATCTCTGATTGGCAGTATCTCTTTAGCAAGATAAGAAACGGTCTATTGGCGAGCTTCTTTCCTTTTCTACGATTCTTGGTGTTCAGAACTTTGCCATTTTTGTGAGTTTTTATACTGTGGCGCTAAGCATATCGAAAGCCTTGGATAGAGTCTTGCAGAAATTTTTGATTTCTAAACTTCGCTCCTTAGTTATCTGTCCTTTTCTCTGCGACCTTCCCTCTGATTTACACCCGACCTTTATATAGCACCTTTTGTAGAAGGCCGTAGTTCCTCCTTTAAATCTATAAATAGTGGTGTTCCACAAGGTTCTGTCCTTTCCCCAACTCTTTTTCTACATTTCATTAATGACCTTTTCTATATAATTTCTTCAGCTATCCACCCTTATGTCGACGTCCCACCTTTCATTACTCACTTCATTTTGAAAGATATCCCATCCAATAGCAAAAAACTCACGCTATTGGGCCGGCCCTGGATCAACTAACCTCTGACGTCTTACGAAACTCTAACTGGGGCTTTGAGAAAGTGGTTCTTTTCAATATCTCAAAACTCTCATCTCCTTCATCTTACTACTCAGCATAATCTTTCACACAACTACATCTTCTGCAAACACACATCTCAAAAATTTGTCTGTCCTTAATGCTCTTGGTGTTTCTTTTTCTTGCGATCTTTGGAAGAATCACATTGCTTCTATTTATTCCTAAGCAAATTTCTAGGATGCTGTGTGTTGATTGTTCTATAAAGATGAGTTGCTGTTCAACCTTTCATGGAGTATGTCTCGCTCACCTGAGGTGGTTTCATTCACATATCTCTTTAAAAAATGTGGAGTCTAGGATTTTTTTGTCCTATCAACTTTCCTGTTCTCACAAACTCTCTCCACCAGCCTCTTTCTGCCCCTCTAATTATTGAGTTCCTTTTTTTCACACCATCTCTATTGCAACGGACACTGCTTATCTGAACCTTCCAGTCGCATAACATCTCCATTGAGAAATGTTTGTGCAACACTCTTTGCTATACAGCTCAATCTGTTGTCTTTCTCACCCCATACTTCATTTATCTATTTTCCTAACTATATAAATTAACCTAGCTTGGGAATTTATGCAGAACTCCTGCCTTTGCTTATCAAGGGAGACAGAATATATATATATATATATATATATATATATATATATATATATATATATATATATATATATATATATATATATATATATAAATATATATATATATTATAGAGAGAAAGAGAGAGAGAGAGAGAGTAGAGAAAGAGAGAGAGAGAGGAAAGCAATTATTATGTTCATGGTTTAACCACTATCATTCAAACAGATTAAAATTTTATAATTTTCATAAAAACATGGATCATTTAACATCAAATAATATTGATTTGATATATATATGTGAATCATATATATATATATTTATATATATATATATATATATATATATATATATATATATATATATATATATATATATATAT
>JABUQX010071060.1:42500-45016 GCA_015478945.1 Trachelipus rathkii
AGTCAGGTGACTGACCTGGCCAATCACGAATGTAGTCTACAGCCACAAAATCAAACCATTCTTTGATTAATTTGGCTGTATGTGCAGGTGCACCATCCTGTTGAAATGTGGTTGCCTGACATTGCTCAAAACAGTCTTCAAGATGCTCACTGATAAGCTCTAAATACCGATCTTTATTTATAGTAACGTTCTTTGGAAGAAAAATAAGCTTGCCTACACCGTAATACGTAAAACAACCCCAAACCATTAATGATTCTGGCCACTTGACACTCTTTTGGGTGTACCGGGGATCATAGGGATTACTACCTGGGCGGCGATACACTTTGCTGTTACGGCCCCACATCACCTGAAAAGTGGCCTCATCAGACCAAAGCACAGTTTTCCATTTATTTATATCCCAATTTGAGAAGATATTTTTTTTTACTAAAAAGGCCAAAAGCCCTAGCCTTTCTTGCTGAACATTTACAAAGAGCTCTTTTTCTTTGCCGCAACAACGGGCGGAAATTTTAGGGGTATCATGCCAGTTGAACACTTATTATTTCCTTTCAATACATTTTCCTAAACAAACCTTGGATTGTTCCGATTTCAATGGAGCAAGCAATGTAAATTGAGGAATGAGCAAATCAAAATTTTTCGTTCAGTACTGCTAGAGTTCCTTGAAATAAATTTTTTAAGGGGCACCAGAGCACTTCTTCTACAGCCAAACTTCTTTCTCCCCACCATTGAGCAATTTTTTTTTACCCATTTCTGAACAGAAACGTAAATGTAACTCCAGTAATATCAGCAATCTCTTTATTTCGTTTTCCTACCTTGTTCAGTGCAGCTATAGCTGCAATATGCTCTTTGCTTATGCGTTCTTTATTTTTCCCCCATTTGATAAATGGCTGCCCAATTTAAGTACAGCGCTTCCAGAGGAATGCTTATTCGAAAAAAATTTAGAGGTTCGACAATTGCAAATCCACTCAAAAATACATGCTAAAAAAATAGCAACTAATTCAATATTTTTTTTATTCTTGTGATTAGCCACGCCTACTTTATTCTGTCTCGGGTGCCCTAATATTATTTCAAATTTAGAACTATGCTAGAACTTATTTCTATAAAAATTTCAAAAACTTTAAGCAATTCAAAAATTTTCCTAAATATTATGGCCAAATATTATATATATATATATATATATATAGTATATTATATATAATATTTATATATATATATATATAGTATATATTATATATAGATATAATATATATTATATAATATATATATAATATATATTATATATATGATATATATAGCTATATATACATTATATATATATATAATATATATAATAATATAAATATAATATAATATATATATATTATACTATATATATAATAATATATAATATATATATATATATATATATATATAATATATATATATATATATATTCTTTGAAAGATTCCATTATATTGTTGCGTTCACAGCGGAGATGAAATATAGAATGAGTCACTCTAAGTACATATGAGCTAAAACACAACAAATTCACTTTCGATACATAAGACTTTAAGCACTTCCAGCATTGATATATTTAGGATTCGGTTATTAACTAACATCTATATGATTGAAAACATCATCTATTAAGGTCGTCCATATAAGCCAAACGGAGTTTAATAAAATGTTAATTTGGCGGAAAATATTTTGGAACGAATTCCAATATTTTTATTTTTTAATTTAATACTATTTCATGACACTTTTTTTATGACTCTATTGCTTCTTAAAACTAATTATATACATTTAATTGCCTTTTATTTCATATAAATAAACTCGCTTTTAGCAAAATAGCTCGAAATACCACCTCGTAAAAAGTGATTGCTCTGTAAGGTGCATGCTATGAAAATTAACTATGCATTACCATATATATATATATATATATATATATATATATATATGTTTATGTTTTTTGATAACTATTGATATATATATATATATATATATATATTACATATATATATATATATTTATATATATATATATATATATACTACATATATATATATTGTTATGCAGACATACAAAGGCACATCTGCATCCAAAGCGTATATATACAAATATATATTTGTTTTCTATATATATATATATATATATATATATATATATATATATATATATATATATATATATATATATATATATATATATATATATATATATATAAAAATATAAATAAAAAAAATATAGATTAAAATATATATATATATATATATATATATATATATATATATATATATATATATATATATATATATATATATATATATTATATTATATATATATGTTTGTTTTATGTTTTGTGATAACTATTGATTTTATGTATTGTTTTAATATTAAAAAGTGATTAGTAAGTGTGTATCTATAAGTGGCTTCTAGTAAAATAGTCATTAGAAACATTGAAGCGGCGCACGAAAACGCGAAAGCGTTTCTCACGATAAATGCGAAAAACGGTTAAAAACACCCATTGACTGAAACGAAGTTTG
>JABUQX010071061.1:7500-22500 GCA_015478945.1 Trachelipus rathkii
AAATAAGAATAATAATAATAAATAATAAAATAATCAATAATAATAATAATAATAATAATAAAAAATAAAATAATATAATAAAAAATAATAATAAATAATTATAATAATAATAAAAATAATAATAGATAATAATAATTAAAAAATAATAATAATAATAATAATATACAGTAATAATAATGAAAATGATATAATAAATAAGGGTAAAAGTATAATTATACTAATATAATATAATATAATAATAATAATAATATATAATATAATAATAATAATAATAATAATAGCAATAGCAATAATAATATTTAGTTGGGCCTTTATTAATAATAATAATAAATAATAATAATAATAATAATAATAAATAATAATGAAAATAATAATAATCAATAGATAAATAATAAATAATAATAATTATAATAATAATATAATAAATGATATAATAATAATAATAGAGTTTCTTACTAAATTAATATGCATGCAATTTTGGTACTCCCAAAACCTGGGGAAATGACGAGAGAATTAAATTGGCTTCTCTAGATGAAGATCGATATATTTTAGTAAAGTTATTTATCAATGGAGATGAATTTAAAGATTTAGATATATATATATATACTTATCTGTTTTATGTAAGGTATATATAACTATATATAATAATTATATAGTATATATATATAGTATATATATATATATAATATTTATATATATAATATATATATATAATATTATATAATACTTATATATATAGATATATATAATATAGTATATATTAATATATATAGATATATATATATATATATATATATATATATATAATACTAGTATATTTATATATATAGGTATATAATACTCTATATATATATTATATATAGTATATATATATAGTGATATATATATATATATACTATATATATAATATAATATATATTATATATTAAAGAATACTTCTAATTTACGTAGTTTGTATGTAATATTTGAGGAACCTTTTTGGGCCATAAAAGGCGCCAAACTTTTAAGAAACTTAAAGAATGAAATTTATTATACCAAACTTTGGGGACACTAATTGTTAAAAGTTAAAAAACACATTGGTTAAAATTCTATTTTTTCATGGGGAGTTTAATATGTATGTTAAAATGGGGATGGGGGCCAGGATCACTTCGGCTTCCAATAAATCAAGGAAACCCTTCAACCTGGGCCTTTATTTTCTTCGAATATTTTCAACGAGTCGTTTTTCAGAGTCTGGGTAAATATCAAACATAAGGCAGGCTTGAAAGAAGGCTTCTTGGGATATGAAGCGAAAGAAGTGATCCTGCCCGGTCCATTTTTTAATTCATACCATTATACTCATGAAAAATAGAATTTTTAACATTTGTTTTAAATTTTAAAATTATGTGTTCCAAGTGTATATAAATTTCACTTAAGTTATAGTTTCGCTTATGCTAAAAGGGTTCCAATATTATTATATATAGTATATAATGTATATATTATATATATAATATATATTATATTATATTATATAATATATATGATATATATATATATATATATAATATATATATATGATATATATAATATATTATATAGTATATATATATATAGGGAGACAGAGAGGCTAAAATTATGAAGTTATTATATAATAACTTTTATTTAAAAAAATAATATTACTTTTCCTCCTTTTTATTTTAGCATAATTTTTTCCCAAAGCAAGGACCTTAATTTTTTTCCCACTCGGGGAAAAGAAAAACCCTTTTATTTTAATTTTATATATTTATAACGCAAGATTTTTATTTTTTTAACTTGCCGGCACACCTTTTTTGGTGTTATATATATATATATATTATATATATATACTATATATATAATTATATATATATTATATATATATATATATTATATTATATATATATATATATATATATATATATATATAATATATATATATATATCTATAGTATATATATATATATATATATATAATATTATATATTAATATTCTATATCATATATATGTTAACCTACTTTTTAAAGTGCTTATCCCCTTCTCCCGGGGTGGGTAACCATGGAGGGGGGCTACAGGGAAATCGAATTTAAAAAAGCCCGGCTATGCCCCAAGCTTTGTCGGGCCAACCTACCGGTGGTTTCGCAGTCGAGTTTTTAATCCCTTGCCCCCAGGGAAGGTAAAATTGAGACTGCTACGGAGGATTAATTGGGGAAACCAGCGACCTCTCGCCATGAGAGTCGGGCGGTGGTCAGACACTCCAACCGCCCCGAAAGGCGTCATAATATATATTACTATAGTATATATATAATATATATATTAATTATATATATATATTATATATTATATATATTTTATATATAATATATATATAATATAATATAATATATATTAATTTACTATCTTCCATGGTAGGATTTTCCGCCCTAAAAAGTTTGGACGCAGCATTTTCTTCCCTTCTTTTCCCCAAAAACTCTTGGTCCTAGAGTACTCTAAGAAAACTATTCCCTCGCGTTTTTATGTTTCCAATTCTAGTCCTTGGGTTATATAACCTTAGTTTCCCCAACCCTTCCACAGAAAGGGGTGAAAACCTACCTTCATGCATCTTTCCATTTTGGGCATCGGAAACTCGTTCTTTCCAGGCCGCTTCTCAAGAAGGATCGTGTTTTCTAGGGCCCTTGATAAGATTCCCAATGCTGGTGGCAGAAGTTCTGGCCAGCAAGAAAGTAAGGGCTGGGTGCGCATCCCTGTCGCCCCTTTTATTTTTATTTATTTATTTAATTATTATTATTATTATTATTATTATTTATTATTATTATTATTATTATTATTATATTATTATTATTATATTATTATTATTATTATTATTAATTCATTATTAATTAATTATTATTATTAAATTTAATTTATTTTAAAAAGATAATTGTTATAATTATTATAATATTATAATTATTATTTTATTTTATTATTATTATTAAATTTATAATTATTATTATTCATTATTAATTATTATTTTATTTAATTATAATATTATTATTATTATTAATTATGTATAATTAATTATTAATTATTATTATTAATTATTATTATTATTTTATTATTGTTGTTGTTGTTGATGCAAATGCGGATGAAGGTTGTCAAAATCATTTATAAGTAGGAATGAATATGACATTTGAATAAATAATTACGTTTCCTGTAAAGTGAAACCTGGGTTTCGCGAAGTCCCTAGGTTTTTCTCTGGGTACAACGATACCGGCTACTGGGTATCATTATCGCGGATGCCCGGGTAATATATATATATATATATATATATATGATATATATATAGTATATATATATATATATGTATATTATTATATATATTATATTATATAGTAAAGGAGGTATATATATATATATATATATATATATATACTATTTATATCACTGATGGGGCAAATTTTCCGGGAATTCGAGATCGGATTCGGAAAGCCTTTATATATATAGAGTGGTCCGACATCCGGGAATTCCGAATCCGGAATTTGCCATCACTGATATACTATAGGTATATTATATAATATATATATATATATATATTATATATATATAATATATATATATATATATATATTATAATATATATATAATATATAGTATATATATATTATTAATATATATATATATCCAGCAAATTTAATATTCAAAGATTCAAATTTTTTTTGGCATAATTATTTTTTAATAAATTTTAAAAATTATAAATATTTAAAGGTTGGAAAACTTTGGGCAGTACAAAATTTGTTTATAAATAGTGTTTATAATAATGTAATAATATACTAATAATAATAATAATATAATAATATAATAAATAAATAATGAATAATAATATAATAAATAATAATAATAATAATAATATATATAATGAATAATAATAATAAAAATAATAAATAGTTAATAATAGTAAAATAATGTAATAATAATAATAATAAATGAATAAATAATAATAATAATAATTAATAATAAATAATAATAATAAATAATAATATATAATAATAATATATAATTAATTAATATTACGAGTAACAATGGTAATGCATAATTACTAATCATTAGGACATAAATAATAATAAATAATAATAATAATTATAAAAATATGATAATAATGATACAATCTAACTTCGCAATAAATAGTTTTATTATTAGTTTTATTATTTATTATTATTTAATTATTAATTATTATTTATTATTTATTAATTATTATTATTAAATTATTATTATTATTATTATTATTTAAATCTATTTAAAATGAATTTATTATTTATTAAATTTAAAATTATTAAAAACTTGTAAAAAATAATAAAAATAATAGTTTTGAAAAATAATATGACTTTATTTCAAATCAAGAACTAATACCTGGAAGAAAATTTCTTCTTTAGGAAAAACTACTTCCAGGAGGCTTGGAAAAAAAGCATCCCCCAAAAAAATCCATAACATCAAAGTTAAATGCCTGATAATTGAGTTTTTTTATTATTATTATAATTAAATACTTTATTATTGAATTTCTTCTTTTTTTGTTTAGTTATTATTTTATTACAGTCATTCTATTATTAATAAAACATAATTATTATTATTATTATTATTATTATTATTATTATTATTTATTATTATTATTATTATAATATTATAATTATTAATTATTTATTGATTTAATTAATTTATTATTATTATTATTATTTTATTATTATTAATTATTAATTATTATTTAAATTATTAATTATTAATTATTATTATTATATTATTATTAAAATTATATTATTCATTTATATTATTTATTTTATTAATATTATTAATTATTTTATTATTATTATTATTATTATTCATTTATAATTTTTATTATTTTTATTCTTTTTTATTCAATTTATTTTTATTATTTTATTTAATTTTATTACATCTTTTATTATTTTGATTAATTTTATTAATTTTCTTAATTTTAATTATATTTTTTAATTTTTATTTAATTTTTTTTAATTTTTACATTTAATGCATCAATGATTTTTTTTAAGTTTCAGTAAAATGTTTTTTTTACCTCATTTTATATATTTTTATTATTTTATTAATATTTTTAATTTTTTTTTATTCAATTATCATAGTTTAATTACCTATCATTATCAAATGGTCAATGTGATTGTGTTTGGATCTAATAATAAAGCCACTTAATCAGTTAGAAATTTAATTCATTATTTATTATGCTTTGGCTAACGAATTGATAAATTATTATTTATAATTATGAATTATTATTAATTTTTCAAGAACTTTTGTGCTTTATTATTATTATGATTTTTATTGAATTTTTCTTTATTTATCTTATTATTATTATTATTATTTATTAATTATTATTATTATTATGATAATTCTATATTAATTATTATTATTATATTTATTATTTATTTATTATTATTATTATTATTATTATTATCATTATTCATTATTTCTATATTATACTTATCCATTATCATTTCTCAATGTGTTATTAATTATTATTATTATTGAATTATTATTATTATTTATTATTATTATTATTTATTATTATTATGTATTATTATTATTATTATTATTATTAACATTATTGTCTACTATTAAAGGCTTCCTTATTAATCCGCTTTGGTTAAATTTTTATTCCCAAAACCAATATTATATATTTAATCATTTTCAAATTCAATTAAATTCAATTTAATTACAGAAAAGATTATTAAATTTTTTTAAAAATTTAGGTTTTATTTATTATTATTAATTAATTATTAATTTATTATTATGTATTATTATTATTATAATTATTATTATTATTATTTTATTATTAATTATTAATATTAATATTAATTACTGAAGATTATTAAATTTTTAAATTTAGTTTTATTCTTTATCTAAATTATTATTAATTATTATTATTATTATTATTATTATTATTATTATTATTATTATCATTATCATTATCATTATCATTATCATTATCATTATTATTATTATTATTATTATTATTATTATTATTATTATTTTTATTATTATTATTTAACGGTATTATCGCCTAATCCCAAATATTTTTTGTAGCATAGCTATGTAGACACCCCAACTTCCCTAATCTCCCACATTCCAAAATTTAAAAAAAAGGACTGGTGAAACAAAGGAAATCTCTTTTAATATAATTTAGACAAATTTCTCAACATAACTTTATTTTTTCCATCAACCACCCACCACCCCCCTTCACGCCCATCCCTAGCCCATGTTTCAAATGTTCTCGTTAAGCAAGAGGTCATATATAACGTGCCCATTGACAATATATGACCATTGATCAAAAAAGAAAATTTATTCACCCTATTCACTTTTATGGGCTTGAATGTAAAAGGCAGTAAAGGGCCCCATGATGAATGGCCTTTCCAAGCAATCATTGAAAATTTTATTTATATCGTAAACAATGTCAGTTTTAATGGCGCGAAAAGAAGAAAACTATGTAAATCTTTTACACTTCTTTGAAAGATATGTAAATAATGTGAAACAAACGTTTTGTTGAAGTTTCTATTTGATGTGAAATGTTGCTAAAATTTACCTTTGTGTAGGATATGTGTAGGTGTAAATAACGTTGTTAAAATATAATGTATGTTAATGTTTCATCTTATGTATATGATATGTAAATAAAGTTAGATTTTAAAGCTTCAAAATGTTTCAATGTTACGTAAAAAAATGATATCCATATCAAATATATATAATATATATATATATATATATATATATATATATATATATATATATATATATATATATATATATATATATATATATATATATATATATATATAAAAGAAAAGTGCAAATAGTTGTGAAAAGCAGATATTTTAAAAGTAATTCATAATAAATGTGTAAATAAATACAACATATAAACGTTGGTAATTATTTCATGTTTAATATATAAATAATTGCAAAGTGTATAAGTTTGAAAAATATACTTTATTATTTAAAATATATTAGTAAAATAAATGAAAAATGTAAGTAATTAGCTCACTTTGTTAATATTTGTGTGCAATGTAAAGTTTGAAAACTATAAAGAATTAAATTTGTTAATATATAAAAATTACTTATTATTATTATTATTATTATTATTATTATTATTATTATTATTATTATTATTATTATTATTATTATTATTATTATTATTATTATTATTATTAATTATTATTATTATTATTATTATTATTATTTTTATTTTTATTTTTATTTTTAATTTTTATTTTTATTTTTTATTTTTATTTTTATTTTTATTTTCAATTTTTATTTCCAATTTTTTTTTTTTTTTTATTGGTTTATTTTTATTTTTATTTTTATTTTTAATTTTTATTTTTTAATTTTTATTTTTTATTTTATATTTTTATTTTTATTTTTTTATTTTTATTTGTATTTTGATTTTTTTTTTTTTTTTGTTGATGTTTATTTATTATTATTATTATTATTATTATTATTATTATTATTATTACTATTATTATCTTATTATTATCTATTAATTATTAAATAAATTAATTATAATTATTCTTATTATAATATTAAGTTATTATTAAAATTTTATTATTATTATTATTAATTATTCTTATTATAATCAAAATTTTTTTTACTACTATTGTTATTGTTATTGTTTTGTTATTGGGTTATTGGTTTATAAATAATAGTAATAATATAAAATATAATAATAATAATACATAATATAATAATAATAAATAATAATAATAATAATATAATAATTATAATAATAATATTATTAACTGAGTACAATAACAGTGAAATGTATTTTATCATCTCTCTTAATCTGTGTAAATGATTGTAAAATTTAAAAGTGTGCAAATATTCAATATTAAATGTGTAAATAGTTGTAAAATGTGGAAGTGTGTAAATATTCAATATTAAATGTATAAAAATTTGTAAAATGTAAGTTTGTAAATGTTCCATATTAAATGTGTAAATAATTATAAAATGTGAAATAATTGTAAAATTTAAAAATTTTTTAAACTTTTCAAAATTCAAAATAACAAAATTTTATTATAATTGGCAACCCTCTCTTAAATTGTGTAAATAATTGTGAAATATAAAAATATTAAATTTTTTATGATGTAGAATGACAAAAAATCAAATGATTAACAAAAAAATAAAATAAAAAATATAAAATAAAATAAAATAAAAAATAAAAAATAAATAAAATAAAATATGTAATGATAAAATATAAAAATAATTCATTGTTAAATAGAAAAAAGAAAAAATGATTAATGGAATATTCAATTAATGATGTTAATTTCTAAGCTTATTTTTCATCACATTCAGTCTCATTGAAATTCATTGAAAGTTGCTAAAAATTCCCTAAATCTCGCTAAAAATTATCTATATCTCGCTAAAAATTGGTCAGGACTCTAAAAAAAAAAGTCGCTAAAATTTAAAATTCATTATTTAAAATAGTTCTACGTTTTAGGTTATTAATTTATAATTAATATATTTTTTATTATCAAAGGGAAGGGGAACGGAAAGGGGGGGTCCAAAAGCAGAGGTCCAAAAGGGGGGTCCAAAAGGGGGGTGACTAATGCAGGAAGTCATAAAAAAAGTTATTAAATTATAGCATTAATAAAATTTTAAATACAATACAATTTATCTCGTAAAAATATTTTATACATTTTTTTTTATCATAATTTTAATTTTCTCTTCTATTTTTTTTTTTTAATATTTTACATTTTTTTATTTTAAATTTTTATAATAAAATTTTCATTTTAATTAAAGTCATATTTTTAGAATCAACTTTTTTATTATTAACGTTTTGGAATAATTAAATTAATTAGATATTTTAAATTGTTTGTGAAAGAATAAATTTAAAATATATTACATAAAAAGATATAAAGTACGATAAAGAAGAAGAAGAAGAAAAAAAAAAAGAAGAAGAAGAAGAAGAAGAAGAAGAAGAAGAAGAAGAAGAAGAAGAAGAAGAAGAAGAAGAAGAAGAAGAAGAAGAAGAAGAAGAAGAAGGAAGAGGAGAAAGAGAGAAAGAAAAGGAAGAAGAAAGAAAGAGGAAGAAGAAGAAGAAAGAAGAAGAAGAAGAAGAAGAAGAAGAAGAAGAAGAAGAAGAAGAAAAAAAATTTATTTAACAGTAACATTTCTACATATTTTTTCAAATATAAATTTCCATGAATACAAGAGACGCATCATATGAAATCTATATATATATATTATATGCATACAGAGATGAGAATTTTTGAACAATATACATGGAATTATACATTGTAATCATTGAAATATATTCACTAAGTGTATTAAAATAAAGTTACTAAATATACATATAAATGCATATAATAATAATAATAATAATAATAATAATAATAAAAAGTAACAGCAAAATTTATTTAAATAATATATCGAAAGCAAAAAAGGAAGCAGAATTAATGATAGTGGAAAAATAATGAGTTGAGTTACAAGAAATGCAGCTGAGAGCATGTCGTTGAAAGGAAGTAGAATTTGAGTTGATAAGAAGGTCTGTGAGAAGTCTGTATAAAAAAGGAATCATATACAGACTTTCTACAGACCTTTCTTATCAAACTCTATTGATAAGAAAGGCTGTAGAAGTCTGTATGTAAAGGAATTATAATACAGACTTCTACAGACATTTCTTAATCAACTGCTATTGAAAAGAAATGTGTTGTAGTAGTGTTACAATAAATGGAAATGAGATACAGGACGTCTGTTGAAAGGAAGTAGAAATAGAGTTGATAAGAAAGGTCTGTAGAAGTCTGTATAAAAAGGAATTATTAAATTGCTATTATTTTGGAGATTTAATTCTTTTCATGCCAGGTTTAAATACAAACAAGTGGTGCCAAGATCATTTTGTGTAGTTCTTTCAAGATTACGGTACTGTGTGTTAAGTTCAGACCTTAATATTAAATAAGTACTGTGACTGTGTGTTAGGTTCAGACCTTAATAGTAATAAGTGTTTGACATTATAATTTTGTGCAGTTCTTTCAAGATTACGGTATTGTGTGTTAAGTTTAAAAATTATTAATAAATAAGTGTTTGACATGATCATTTTGTGCAGTTCTTTCAAGATTGTGGTACTGTGTGTTACGTTTAGAAATTATTAATAAGTAAGTGTTTGACATTTATTTTGTGCATTCTTTCTAAAGTAATAACAATGCTAAGTGTCTTCGTCAAGTGAAAGATTCGCGTACTGAAGAGTAGAAAACACGTCTCACTTTCTGCGTGTTAGCTAAGATTATTATGTCTATATCTTTAGGT
This sequence comes from Trachelipus rathkii, assembly GCA_015478945.1. NCBI lineage: Eukaryota > Metazoa > Arthropoda > Malacostraca > Isopoda > Trachelipodidae > Trachelipus > Trachelipus rathkii. Next base: position 17,774 of record JABUQX010071061.1, read on the forward strand.
AAACGGTTAAATAGTTCTTGTAGTAATATAATATTAGTATTCTATTTTATTTCCCAATTTTCAAGCTATTGTTCCTTAATTAATATGTCAGCTCTTCAACTGTCAATTAATATTTTTGCAACTGTACCATGTCTTCATTGCTGCAATGTGGTGTTGTGTAGTTTGGAAGGTTTGTGCGACTTATTCTACTACTACATCAGGAAAGCTTAGTATTTAGATAGAATGGGTTTTCAGCTATTGCTATTCAATAAGGTTGAGGTATTTAGAAAGTTATTATGGACTCTCGACATATCTTTAGGACGGCTAAACTTCTTCTTTTATATGTAATTTTAAGTTTTCTTAATTTTCTTCTCTTTTTAATTGGTGCGATTTTAATAATGGCAGAGAAGCTAATAATTGTGTCTGGGCTGAGCTCGCATTTTCATTACTAATGCTCTTATAAAATGACATGATAAAGTTCGGGAATTTTAGACCGATTTGAGCCTATATAATCTTTAATATTTGGGAAACTTATTTTCTTGCATCTTTATGGAAAGGTCGCATTGCTTGGTGTGTTTGTTTCTGGTGCTGTAGTCTTTCTTTCAATGATTCAATTTTTCTAAATATCTCATGTTTTAAATTTGTTGAAACCCTACTTCTAAAATCGTATTTTTTTTGTAAAGTGATTGTCAAGACTTGAATATGTGCATAGATGAACTGGGTCCATTACTTATCGATTAGTGTGAGTAATCTTTTCATTTTTTTGTTTGTGCTCAGCGTTGTCCAAAGTTTCAAACCTCCTGTTTTTTGTGGGATTTTGAAATAAAGTGCGATTGAATTTGTTTGGTTTTTTTTTTACTCATTCCGATGCAAGCATCAATTTTCAGGGCTTTTAGAGTTTGGGCAAGCTGCAGTTCTGTTTTTAGCTTAGATAATTCTTTTTGTATACTCAAAAGAAAATTTGTAAAATGAAATGTTCATAAAATAATCCACTTTTTGATAAATTTTGTTCAAGAATATGTTACAACCGTATTGCTATAAGAAGAAAGTTATCTTATTTCAAATAAATAATATTTTTTCCCAAGCGTGAAAAATTTCATTTCATTTGCATCACGAAATGGAAATATTATCGGCTTTTGTCATTCAAAATGCCATAAAAGTGGGTGTTGGATAATTGACAACCTGATTCAAACTTCATAAAATCGATAAAGGTACTTGCTGTCACTAATGGCGGTAATTTGGTTTGGACCTTATCTGGATGGCATATTTTCTAAGTTTGTAAGTCATTTCGAAAGAAAAGTTTAGGTGGAGTGTTTTTCGACAAATGTCAAAAAGCCATTGGATTTTTAATATGTTTGAACATTTCTGAATAGAATGATTGCATGTCCAGAATAAACACCCTGAAATACTAACGTTTTGTAAAGCAAAAAATAGCTCTGTTTGGTGGTTGTTGTGATAGGGGTCAAAAATCGTGGGCTGTAAAAGTACGAATTTTTTAATGTCCATTTTTAGGGTGCGATGAGAAATCGGCTCGCCCGACTCCGAATATTTGGTTTTTGCCCTTCATGAATATATATACGGTATAGTGATATCAGGGCGTACGGTGAATAAGAAATTTTGCGGGGAGGGGTTTTTTTTATAATTATAATATCGTTATATTATATGTTATGGTTTGTATATATAATTGTATTATTAGTGATCTTGAAATACATACTTTCATGATGTACATTTATTTACTATATTTTCTTTAATACAGTAAGTATTGAATATATTGTATGTATTTATTGGGTGGTTTATATTGAAGACATTTACGTAATAAAGAATCACTTTGGATAGATTTTCGGGGGTTTGGTGAATAACTCCATAGAAGTACCCCCTACTGTTGTCAACGGCAGCTTGATAATAGATAGGACTAGCTATATGACTAATGGTATGGAGTTGCATACGTTAATGTATATCGTTAGTGGTAGTGATTCGTATAATTTTACTAACTTAATAGATCATAGGTTATTTATAATCTTAATAACACTCAGTGTATACGGCTGTATATAGTTACCCTCGTCGGCACTGGTTTCTCAGCATGGTTGTTTGAAGTAGTAATGATATATCATCAGTAGCTATATGTATATAGTAATTATTTGTAATTTTTTAAATTTATATATATATAATATCAAGTTATTTGTTAATATATAGATCCTAATATATATTATATAATGTAGATAATTTATATATATTATATATACTAATTATAATGATTATAATTATTCTATTTTATATATAATATATTATTATATAGTATATATATATAATATATTATATATATAATAATTAATATATATAATATATATATATATATAATATATATATATATAGTTATATATATATAATATATATATATATTATATATTATATATATATTATATATATAATTTATATATATTATACATATAGTATATATATAATATATACATATAAAATAGTACTGAGTTATTTTCATGAGTCTCATAGATATAATTTATATATATTATTTTAATATATATAGAATTATCTCTTATTAGGAATGTTACTTCCCTTAGTATATATATTATTATATTATATTAATTGTGTATTATGTATATAATCCGAATTTGTCTGCGAATTAGGTTTCCCTATATATTGTCTGATTATCTGTTGTTTATATAGGCGTTTTCGTATTTTTCCATTTGTGCTTTCGAAGAGCGTAAGAAAGCTCGTGACGTATCGACGTTCGTTTTTGTAAACTTATCGCAAAAATCGTAAAAATCGCTTACAAGAAATATTCTATTAGAGTGTTGCTATTTTATGTGTATTGCTGAATTAGGCAAGTTCATTACGAAAATGTGTAAACAAAGAAAAAATGATACGGCTTTGTAGGTGACCCCGTTTTAATTGATTATGAATTATTTTCGTGTCAATAAAACAGCTTTAATCTAATTTCTTCAATCGATAAACCATCACAATGGACTGTTCAAAGATTGATTATCGATTTTTAGTTTTATATTGACGACCACTTATAATTTTTAGTTATTCTGTTAATCAGCCTAGAAGATCCTTTAGAGAACAGGAGGGCAGATGACAAACAATATGTCTTCAAATGTGTTCTATCGGAGTATAAAAAGATAAAGTAAATTCTCTGTAAAAATCGGGTTTGTTAAAGCTGCATCGGAAAATTGCATGGATAATTAAGTAACAAACGGCAGACTCACGGAATGCAAAGTGAAGTCTTATGATTTAAGTGTAGTTTAAGATGGTTTATATAAAGATTCGCAAATTTTTTATGTTCTTCTCGTTAGAAGCATGTTTTTGAATAATGATATGGAGAAATGTTTTTTGAAGAAGATTATAGGTGTGCCTATATGAGGTATAGAGTTGAATATGCCGTAGTCTCTACAGCTATTCTCTGGTTGAGAGATGGGAATATGTTCGACAAGAAGGAAATTATCCCAATGTGATGAAGGCTCTCGATTTTAGTTATAGAAAAGTTTTTGACCCTACATAGTCGAATGTTAAGTGGTCAAGCATTTAAGTATTTTGGTAAAAACGATGTGTGTATCCGTCATCATGGGGAAGTGCTTCCTTTAATCTTAAAGAAACTGCCAATTGAGTTGTTTTGTTAATAAGATATAAGAAACTTCATGTGGAAAGTTTTTGTTTAAGATGTTTGTAATCTGAAAGTGAAGATCATGGAAAGGGGTCCAATGTAGGAAAGGCGAGCATAAACAGAAAGTTTAGGAATATCAACATCTTATGCAGTATTTTTAGGGCGATAATGTTATCGAGAAACGGTAAACAAGTTTAATCAAAAAGGTTAGAGGGATAAAGGGTAAAGCTAGAAAATTCTACGGAGAAAGGGTGAATTTCTTTCATGGATAAACTTTCATCAGAAAAATAACTAAAGCTTTGGTGTATGCGGGCCGTTCGGCGCAATTTTATGATAAGAGGAGATAGAAATAAAGAAATTAGTCGCCGAAGAAAGGTATTAGTTGCTTCCGATAAATAGAATTACCAAGTTACAAATCTTTTGCTTGGGACTAATATTTTTTAGTTATCTTGCTTTAATATAATTGTATAACTACGAAAGGTTTACGAACACACTAGATTAATTTTAGTATTGTTTTACTTTTATTTAGACCGTTTTCGTTTTTGTATTTGGCGCTTAGCGGATAAGAGAAATGCTCAATTCAGTTTTAGCAACGTAATTCCTGTTTAAGACGACCGTTGATTTCGTGCTAGGTTACTTTTGTTTTAAAAATTGGAAATCGGCTCTTGTGGATGGAGCAACGTGTTTTGACACTAAACAACTAAAAAAAAATAAAAAAATGGTTTATTATTAATTATTATTGATCAACTATTTGTGATGGAGTTTATTTATTTGAAGAATTTAGATTTAAAGCTGATTTTATTGAATGACAATGCATTCATCAATCTCAGTAGGTTCAGCGTGCAAAAAAGTTTGTTTTAATTTTTCGCAAAAACGTTCTTAAATTCGCAAGCACGGGAAATAAGCAACTTTGCAGAATTAAGGAAATTCCTTATCGTTTGGTAAGCTATTTCGTTGCGATTTTGATAAAACGACGCAAACTCCGAGGCATTTTTTACGTTTTTTTCATAGCAGAATAGACAAATGGCTTTATATTATATTATTATATATTATTATATATATATATATATATATATTATTATATATATATATATATATATATATATATATATATATATATATATATAAA
>JABUQX010071061.1:27500-32174 GCA_015478945.1 Trachelipus rathkii
CCTAGAAAACTGTCACACGATGGAAATTATTGAGGATATATTTTTTTATTTTTTTCTATTGATTTTCTTAGAATGCATGGTTTAAGTTTTAGCTGTCTAATGCCGGCACGTAATGTAGAAACATCTTGCAGCCCACACAGTTTTATGCGCACTCTGTGATGTAATGTCTTACAAACCGATCAACAATCTTTATATTTAGTGAAAGGTCTTTTTATTAAAGAGCTGAAGGACCCTATGACCGAACTTTTATTTGGTGGAAATATAAAATGCAAAACTTGCAAATTGCTCCTTTTAGGCGCCTGGAGTATGTGGCCAAGGTGACTATGTCCTCCAACATTCATAAATTGAATTTGCCTATTTACTCTGGGTAGCATCTTTCCAAAAAATTATAGGTCCTAGGTGGAATCCAACACTCTTTTTTCTGTAAACTGTCGATTGCCTCTTGTCTAGTCTTTAAGTTGACTTTTGGTATCTTCTTTCGTTTTCACGCGCTACATTTTCAATTTTATCTGATATCTTTCTTTTCAAATTTACTGCAGAACCATATATATAATATATATATAGTTATATATAATATATATTATATATATATAGATATGATTATATATATATGTATATTACTATATATATATAATATATTTTATATAGTTATTTTATTATTTTAGTTTAGATTATATTGTATATATATAATATATATAATATGGTTCTTGCTAATGTGTAATTAATAGTCTAGCCACATATGGATCAATATTGGAAATAAGTATATTTTTAACTTTAGAATTCAGAAGATTTAATAGAGAAAAATTATAATATTGTATACAAACTTGTTAAAAACCACTATTTTCTGATGACGTTAATGAAGTATCGTTTTTTTTACAATTGAAGCTAACTCAATATGGACAAGTAAAGATTCATGTTTACAGAAATTGTCATACTTTTTAAGAAGGAAAATACACAAATTTATTAATATAAAGTTTAACGTACGTACCAAGGAAATCTCAAAATATTCTATGATTGAGTGAAATTACTATAATAAAAAGCCACCATTTTTTATTTTACATCTTGAGGCCGTGTGTTGAATTATAAGAGTGGCGGTCGAGCTGCAGGGATATGATTTCGATGCTACTTTGAACCTTAATACACTTAAGTAAAGGATTGAGAATTAGTCTGAGTACAAAAACATTAGAATTTTGTATATACATATCAACTATAATTAAAGAATGACATGAGATACGAATAAACAAAAACAGTTTCTTATCTACAAATTAAAGAGCATATAAAATGAGTGAGAAGACCTCGTATCGGCAAGAGAAATGTCAGAAAATGACGATTGCAACTAGTCTTCGCCATATTACTCGTATAAATTATATTATATAATATATATTTATTATAATTAAATATATATAATATATATATTATATATATATATTATATTATATATATATTATATAATATATATATATATATAATATATATATATATTAATCGTAAAACGTACTTAACGGCACCCGGAACGGGACGTTGGATCAGAATATTCGCAAGTCATAACTCTAATAAGAGTAAGCACTTCTAGGGGGGGCAGCTGCCCCCCCCGCCCCCCCCCATGGCTGGCCCATGTATATATATATATATTATAGTATATATAGTATATTGTATATATATATATATATTTATATATATATATATATATATATATATATAAATACTTAATATATATAATAGGACCTCATGGGTTATACAGGAACTAAAAATAAATCTAGTCTGAAAAGTTTGCAACCATGATTATTGATCAAAGAAAGTACGGACAAAGAATTTTTTTTAAAGAAAAAATAAAAATGAACACAATTTGTTGGGTTTAGACTTTAGGCTTCATTTCATTATATAGTATATTATTATTATATAGTATATATATATATATATTTATATATTATATATATATAATATATATATATATATTTATATATATATAAGTATAATATATAATATATATTACAATATATATATATATATATTATATAATATGTATATATAATATAATATTACGGCTATATATAACTACGACGTATATATAAGTATTATATATATATATAATATATATATATATATATATATATATATATATATAGTATTAGTTATTATATATTATTATACATATATTATAATATATGTATAATATATATTATATATATATATATATAATATACTATATAAATAATATATATATATTATATTTTATATATATATATTTAGTATTATATATAATATAGTATATGTATTATATATATTATATATTATAAGTATATATATGTCAGGCTCTAAAGAGCAAATCCATAGCTCAAAAACTCAACAGGTACTCTGGAAAAACGAAAAAGGATACAATTGTTGCTGGAATGCGGGTGGACATTTTTAGTGCGGAAGTTTAAAAAAAAAAAAAAACAAAAAAAAAAAAAAAAAAAAAAAAAAAAAATCTCAAAAACTACAATAGCTAAGGGAAAAGGAATTAGCATTTTTGGAAATACTGGTAATTTGGGTTAGAAATGTAAAAAAAAAAAATATAGGTTGTTAATATTTATAGTAATTAAGGGAAAGTAGAAAGCCTAATTTAGACGGACTTTTTTATACGTTATGCGTTAAAATAGAATAGATCTTTCTAGTAAAATTTCGTTTTTTTTTTTAATCTAAAGAATACCCAGAGGGTATATCCGCACGATGGCAGGAGTCCGGGGGTCTCTTCGGCCTTCCGGGACTACGGGGGTTGGCTATTTCCCCCCCTCCGGGGAGGGTCTCCGAACCCCGCTCTTTTTGTTATTTGGGTTCGCGGGGGTTTCCTCCGCCGCCTCTCCTACGGGGTATGGAAAACGTCCCCCCTGGTGTGTCCCGTACGCTTCGAGCCCCCCTCTATTGCCGGTGTAAAGTACCTTACAAATAATATATATATATAATTATATATATATATATATATATATAGTATATATATTATATAATATTATATATATATAATTATATATATATATATATATATGTATAGTATTATGTCCCCGCCGGCTCGAGCATCCCCCCCCAAAAAAAAGCAAAATTTTTATACTTTATTTTTGTTATTATTTTTTTTTTTTTTTTGCACTTTCCTAGTGTGAAATTTTACAAGGATTTCAAAAATGATTCCTTTCCCTTTAATGAATTCAGGTTTTTGAGATTTTTTTTTTTTTTTATTTTTACAGTTTTTTTCTATGTAAATTTTACCAGGATTCCAAATATGTATTCCTTTTCCCTGTAGCTATTGTAGGTTTTGAGATATGGATTGTTTTTTTTCCCTTCATTTTCCCTTCTCCACACAAATTCACATGAATTTGATTTCAACATAGTCTCGCTATTTCCAACACAGTGTTTGTTTTTTTCATTTTTAAAAGGAACCACCAATCATTCTCTATGTTTTGTGTAATATAACTTATAATTGTAATGGATTATTTTCAAATTTTTGGAAAAATTTCACTGCATCATTTCCGTTACTATATGTTTATCAAACCAACTCAAATTATATTCAATACTCATTGTTATTTTTCTCTAATTATTCTATAACCTTCGTCAATGAGATATACAAAAAAATATAAAAGAAAAAAAAAAAAAAAATAAAAAAAAAAAATTAAAAAACAATAAAAAAAAAATGGGTTTTTCAAATCGAATCATTATGGAATGCTCCAAAATGTTAATAAAAAACAGTCTTTTTTTTTTAAATTTTAAATATATGTAAACTAACATAAGGAATACCAACATTTCATTTACTATTTTTTTTTTAGTTCCGCTGAACTTCCCGGATATTCTTAAGGACCTATATATATTATATATATTATTTATATATATATATATATGTATTATATTATATATTATTATATATGTACTATATATATTGTATAATAATATATTTATATATATATATATATAATATAGTATTAATGTTAGAAGGTAAACTTAGACTATTTTATTTTTATTGTGTTCTTGTTTACGATTCTCTTGCGTTTTTTGTGGATAGAGGCTTAGTAGTTGCATAGACAACAGAGTGTCGTGATGCTAGTCGGATCTTCAAGCTCCTGGGTGCATGCGCACCTTGAATGGAGAGTTTAATTTTCAGTAATCACTATTTGATAATTCTTGTGAGTTGTCCGCTTCTCTAGCATATTCACTTTCGTGTTTATGAACTCCCCTTGTGCCTCACACAACGCACGGCTACATAAAAGAGACATAAGAAATGTGACAAATAAAAGATATAAGGGATTGGTCCCAATCCCTTCTATGCAATGGGGGACTTTCACCCACCTAGTGTATTAGTAGGTTCGGCAGTATATCTCAATCAATTAAGGTTAAAATAGAGGAAAAAAGGTAATAGTCATGAGCCATTTAGTTTTTATTTATAAGTAAATAATACCCAGAACTTTTGTTATACCACAGAATTATTGAGATAATGTAATAATATCAAATTACGTCATTACCAATACATCTCCATATATTTCCCCGTAGTCACAACAATGTTAGAAGACCGTAGGAATAAAAAAGAAACCCTAAACAGAACGAAAAGTAATATAAAAAACAATTCTATTCGACCTTTATAATATTTAGCTGTAAAGAAATATAGCTCCGCCCCATCTTTTCCTCTATTATTATCATTATTATTATTATTAT
>JABUQX010071062.1:0-12500 GCA_015478945.1 Trachelipus rathkii
TATGATTATAGGTTTCGATATCATAATAGAAGGTAAATGTTTTCTTACGTTTTGCGAAAGCATCATCTGTTGGAACCTTGATTTTCTTCATAAAACATTGATGGTTATCGCCCTCTATTCCATACTTCTCGTCACACATTCCGCATTTAATATGCATGCAGTCATGTCGGTGTTTGCCCTGTTTATCAGCTACTATCTCATTATCGCACAGTGTACACACATTAAGGTACTTGCAGGTGAGGTCTTTATGCAATTTAAGAGCAATCCTCATTATAGAAATCGCGATTGCATTTATCACAATGTAAAAACGTAGATGTGTCACCCGGCAAAAGCTTTACAATTTATAAAGTCAAGCATTGCCGCACTGTAATTCAGTGCAATTCTGTTTGTAAAGTGGTTATTAAATGATCTGTGAAGCTATAACATTTGATGACAAAAAACTGTCATTTGATTTTTCTGGGTTCTAACAACCTACCTAAAAGCTTATCTTGATGGAATCTCCTGGAAAAGGATAATAATAATGGGTTTTTTCCTCGAATCAATATTCTTTACAAGAGAGGTAAGTCCCCTAATTCTGTTCGTAGGTTTAACACACTATCTTGAAGTTTGCCCGTTCTAATCTTAGTAAAAACAATATTACGGCACGCTTAAGTGTCGCCTCTATTACGGGAAAAATCAGTTGCCTTAGGGGGCTCTTAATAAGTTAGACCTACAACGAGTTTGCGATCTCTTCACCTATTGTATGTAGATTATTAGGCGTAAAACCTTTTATTTTAGGTGCAGTTTCGTCTGGCTTTTTAGGTACATGGTTGTGGAGCTTATAGCATGCAGCTATAGCCCTGAACCCACATCCTACACTTGTTCTTATTGACCTATTCTTGTTATGTATACCTAAGTGTACTTTATTAACATCTTTATGTTTAAAGTTCACAGACGAAGGGGTCAATTGGACCATTTCCCTCTGGATTATGACATATCTGTACATCTACAATGAAATCGTCCAACATGGCTTGGTCACCAGACTGAAAGAGTTCTAGAAAACGATCCGACAGATACTTAGCCAGATTTGGTCGAGATATCTCTTCATGAGGAATTCGTATATGGAATTGTCCCCCATTCCTATCCGTAAAAAGAAAACCAGCCCGAAGGGTATATTCCCGATATGTCACTACTCGCCTTACCTGTTCTATCACGTTGTGAATGACAGCTACTAACACGTCGTTGATGTCTCGATTTCCGTTAAAGATCCGTCTGGTGTCGATACGTACTCTGAAGCGGTGCTGGTCGATAATCCCTGAATTACGCGTAGATCCTTCACGTGTTACCTTCAGCAGTTCTGTCGAGAAAGGTGCAGGTGGTTCATCAACCTCCTCCTCATCGTCGTGAAACACCTCTACGCGTGAAGGACCCGCAACAGCCCCGTCATCTACAATCCGTCCTGGATTCCCTTTCTGTTTAGGCTTTTTCTGAAAAAAGAATGAAAATTCATAAACATTCGTATACATACTATTATGTAACAATATTTTTTCAGTAATATTTTTCAGTAATATATAGAATAATTAGATTGTAACTTACCGACGATTCCGAAGGGGGGATATTCGCTTCAGATAAGGGAACAGGGGCATCTTCACGTGTATTTGGAGATTCAGCGGCTTCACCAGTATTTAAGTCTGATTGTTTTCGGTGAGGTACTCCCCAGATGATTTCTGTTGAAGAGGAGAAAAAGGAACGTGTAAGCTAAATATAGACTGTTATAGGTGTAATATATACGTATTCCTGAATTTGAAATATGCTTACCTTTCCTTGTTTTTCCGTCTCAGCGTTGAGAGGCCTAGAAGCACCTGCGGAATCACGGCCTGCCCGAGCGGCCTGGTGTGTATCGCTTGGATTGGATTTACCATCTACGGCATCACGACCTGTTGACACAGTTTGGTTTTGGGCTTCTACGATACGACGAAGTCTGCGACGTTCAAGTTTCGAGATCAACCTCTTCTTATTAGGACTGCGGGTTTTCCTACGTGTAATCTATAGAAGGAAGAAAACATGTATGTAAATATAAAAACAAAATGTAGATTGTTATAGAACAGCTATAGAGATATATAGGAAAATCATGTATTTAAATACACATACCGATCCTTGAATTCCCTCGCCATGTTGTCCAGTACCAGCTTCTTCCGTAACACTGACTGATGCTTCTGTTCTGTCTCGTTCCTCATTATTCCGTTGAAGCTTACGTCGCTCGAGTTTCGATATTAGTCTTCTCTTAACAGGACTAATTGCATTCCGATCACCTCTGACTTTATTGACACATTGTCCCTTGACGTTTTCAACATTATCACACTGTAATGAAATAGTATTATAAGTATATATATATTATATATATATATTATATATATATATATATATAATATATATATATAATGAAATAGCAATATAAGTATATATATATATATAAAAGAATATCTATTGTAATAACGGCTATGAATATAATAACGCTTAAGAAATAATTTAGAAACTTACTCTAGGTCGAATCCTATTATCAATAGCTTGAGGATTAAGAAATAAGTTCATCTTTCTCTCAGTTTCAAGTAACGCTCGCACATATTCCTCATCATTATCCGTAGATATATCAAGATCAATTTCATTAGTGTTCGCTGGTACAGGATGAGGTATTTCGTTCTCGGTCGGTTCAACCACCTTACGCTGTAAAATAAAGGAGAATATATATATTATAATAATAATTATAATAATAATAATAATAATAATAATAATAATAATAATAATCAATAATAATAAAAAAATAATAATAATAATATATTTTAATCGCATTTACCCTTTTGCACGGCGTGGCCGTATTCTGTCTTCGTTCATCATCACCTTCGACTGCCTTTTCATAGGCCCGCACAGCTTCTACTAATTCCACCTGATCGACTACTTCAGCGAGTATGGTATCTGATACAGTTTCGTCATCTCCACTGAGATTATTTGCAGCCATATTTTCGTTTTCTTCTACAATTCTTGTCAACTAACGTAAAACACTGAAACAGAAATGTATATATATATATATATATATATATATATATATATATATATAATATATATATATATATAATATATATATATATATATATATATATATATAATATATATATATATATATATATATATATAATATATATATATATATATATATATATAATATATATATATATATATATATATAAATAGACGCTTAATTAAATTATTCATATTATTTAAGAATTTCGAACATAATAAACATTATTAACGTAGCTGAGTTATCGAAAGGCTAACAGGTGTTAGGACTAACGTTGCTAGGGGAAGTATTTAAGCCTAATGGCTAATATGAAGCCGTTGCTGGGGGATTGTATTTAAGCCTAACGGTTAATGTCACATCCATTGATTGAGAGACATAGTTGAGATAGACAAAGATTGCAAATGGTGGCGCTAAATGAGGAACATGTCTAATCTAATATATATATATATATAGCTATATATATATATATATATATATATATATATATATATATATATATATATATATATACTATATATTTTTTATTTTTATATATATATATATATATATATATATATATATATATATATATATATATACAGGAAATATTATTATGCGCTATAGTTTCTTTTTAAAATAGACGGAATACGTTGAGGAATCATACACTGAAACGCAATTATAAAAATATTCTTTTATTGAGTAAAATTACATCATTTTTAGAATTTCCTGAACAATAATAAAATCGTTGAGTATTGGGTTTTTAGCTGAGAATACATTAACGAGATCTTCAAGAGGGCGATTTTTAAGTAATCCTTGTAAAAAGTAAACGGCATAGAGTCCACATAGCTGTGACGAGTATGATTGTATCGGAAACGTTAAGGTTTTCATATAGCTTGAATTATTGTTTCTTAGGAATTGCTTTATATAAGGGGCTGAATATATATTCGATTGATGCAGGGAATCAACTAGAATCATACAGTTTTCATCAAGTTTGTATAGTACAGCCCAATGACCCTGAGCAGTTTCCCATCTAGGTGAAGTGTTAAATATCAACCCTTCGTTTACTCTTATTTTTATATCTTCTAATTCATTACTGGCATACGTATGCTTGAAGCCCTTTACTGAAGCCAGTAATACGCCAAGTTCGGACTCGTTCATGTTTATCCGGTTAGAAGCACGTTTCTAACTCTGTCTAGTTCAATGAGACTTTGGTATTCCATATAGACCAAGACTGAAACAGGAACCTGTAAGCTCGAAGCAAAATTTAAATTCAACCCTAAGATCCACTCGTTACAGCGCTTAAATGAGTAGAGGCTGACGAAGAAAGGTCGGCTGTTAGTTCATAAGCATATAAATTAGAATTGTCAACGTAATCTTGTAGTGTAATTCCCGTTCCTGAATCACTACACTGCACAGTTTGAGCTATCAGATCGTAGAAAGGCCGAGAGCACAACGACTCATAGGGAATGGTGCTATAAGACGTTTCGTAATCCCTACCGTGTGAATGCCCATCGATTTGAAGACTGATCCGTTTTAAATTGAAATGTTGGAATTTAAAGGTTGGCTTTTTATACTTGCCTACTACAGCTGTATGCTCAAGCAGTCCTACTACAACTTTCAAGGGCAGAGTCGCATTAACAATGTTGGGAATGTTAATATTTGATAAACCAGGTGTAAAGTTAAAAATCTTTGTCTCCACCCGTATCAGGGGATACTTTGCGGTTGAGGAAAGAAGTGATTTTTCAATTTCAAGATGCCTGTTGGCAGTGAGTTTCACTTTGCGTACATAAATATAGGTCTCCAACAATTTGAAAATTGGAGATGGCGGAGTACTCGTAGCACCACTTTTAGTGTGTACTTTCAAAGCAAACTGTGGTGCAGCCCTAGTCAATTTCAACTTAAGTTCCACACCTGGGAGTAGAAGTCGCTCCTGATTAAGTAGGTCCCCCATTAGTCGACCGTAAAATTCGTATGTGTTACTTGGAGATTTCGCAACCCTGTCAATATGCTTATCTACATCTTTAAAGCTGTAGAACCCACAGGATTGCAGGTGGGATTGTTTCGCATCTTCACTAAAGTTTAAAAGATTGTTGATGTAACATTTGTAGGGGTATAAGGCCGTAGCTGAATTAACAGGTGTTTCATTAAGGAATATTTCCAGCTGGCTGAAAGCTGTATACAGGAAGTTACTCTCAGTGTAAACAACATGATCATCGGATGTAGGTAAATCGCTTCCATCTTCTGATAAAAGTTTCACTTTCAAGTATAAATGGATGTCGCTGGGATCGATGTAAAAGTCCCCCGATCCAGTTACTATAAACTCTAAAGGTGCATCGCTGTTGGTAATCGAGTGAGTGGGATTGATAGATACGTAATTGCTATTAAGCAGACTAACTTGGGTGGGCGGAACATTAAAAAGATTTAATTCTGATTTACAACAGCCATGAGACGCACTGGTTAAGAAATGCATCCTGTCGGGTCAAAAGCTTTCCTAAGAATGAATAGAATATAATATCACACCTCTTATATACTCTCCCTAGATAAGGCTATATATTCTGATGAGCCCTCAGTTCCATTGTAACCTTTAGGCGAGTAAGAAGTGTTATCGAACCTTCGTGTAAAGAACCTTGCTATTTTACTGTGTTCATCATGCTCAGAGCTAGCTGTTTCATCTCTATACACGACATTGTACAGTGGGAGGAAATTCTTCCCGTCTATGGAGTTTCAATTGTTTATAAAAGAAGACCCGAAGGTAGTGAATTTTACACGTGTACTAGCTCCCGTACAAACTATAGTAACCAAAGGGTATTTATGAATACAGAAGAACTACTTAATGTATGTTTACAGGCCGAAACATTCATTTCGCAGTGTAGTAATCCATCGGGCAGTTTAATCGGCACAAAAGTAGTTATCAGCCAGAGTGTAACGAGGAAACCTAAACAACTCACTATCGAGTTTTCAAAGAAACATAACATAACCAGAATGGAGGTAAGAGTATGGAGAGCGTATAACTCGTGTACATTTAAACGCACCCGATACGGTTTCTTTATTACATTTAAACGCACCCGTTACGGTTTCTTTATTACAGGAATACAACAGTTGAAGTATATGACCGAGATTCGCAAGAGGGTGTTATTACAGAGTGTAAGGTCAGAAATGTTGAGTAATCACGTAAATACGGCACATTATATGCTGTATGAGGAATACTACACATTTAAGAAAATGCTTGCGGGTAACTCTGAAGATATTATTGAATACTTCTTGAGATCCCTAGATATGTATAAATTTATTTCAATGTTTAAAAAACAATGGTGTGATTCTATTTACACTGATGGCCCAGAAAATAAACATGCTATGATTTCTATACGTGATCTTTTCGCATATATATTAGGAGATGGCGCGCATGTACTAAGAGAATACCTATTGGAAAACGACCTGAACGAGTGGCATATTTGTAAAGCTTTCGAAAGAGTAAGTTTGAAATAAGCGTAGAACGAATCTTTAGGTTAACGTATAAATATATTTAAAAAGGAAATCTATGTATACTACATCCTTACTGAACTAACAGATGTCAATCATGGAGGACGTGCATAAATTCATGTTCCGTACACCTGCGACGTGTCTTATAGCCGGTCCAACTGGTTGCGGAAAAACATTTGCGATACTAAAATTATTAAGTGAATTAGAGATATTTGAAGAGCCACCTGTGAAAATAATATGGTGCTATAACGTATTTCAGTCGAAGTTTAACGAATATAAAAACCTTATTCATTTCCATGAAGGCATCTACGACGTAAAATCGTTAGAGAACATAAAAGGACATAAGGTAATAATACTGGATGACCTTATGCACAAGGTGAATATTGAGGTAGCCGAAACATTTACAGTTTATTCTCATCATCTAAATATCTCGGTGTTCTTCATAACCCAGAACATTTTTCACCAAAGCAAGCATATGCGTAGTATCTCATTGAATACACAATATTTGATTCTTTTCGGACAGAGACGCGACATGAGTCAGATCAATGTGCTAGCCAGTCAAATGTTCCCCCTTCAAAGGAAAGAGTTCTTAAAAGTATATAAAGAGGTTACATCGATCCCCCACGGTTATTTGATGTGCGAACTTCACCCTAAAAACACATACAGAGTGCTGCTCCGCACCAACATTCTACCTTCCGAAATCGAAACTGTTTATATTCCTGGATAATGCGGCTAAAGAAATATTTACCGTTGATGAAAAATTATAAGAAACTTAGTAAAAAAGAAAAAGAGAAATTACTAAAAAACACTGCATTTGTAAACTGTATCTGCGAGATCTGCTTAA
Source organism: Trachelipus rathkii (assembly GCA_015478945.1). NCBI lineage: Eukaryota > Metazoa > Arthropoda > Malacostraca > Isopoda > Trachelipodidae > Trachelipus > Trachelipus rathkii. Next base: position 7,359 of record JABUQX010071062.1, read on the forward strand.
ATATGGTAAAACAGGTCATACCATTGAAAACTGGTCAGAAGAGAAAGTTACGTCGTCACAGCAACATCATTCGTAAACTTGTCCGTAAAGTTAAGACGAATAAGAATTTAAAGCATAAAAAGAAACTGTTACAACAGGGAGGCGGAGTTTTCCTTCCATTACTCTTCTCCGTAGTTGGCCCTTTGTTGTCTAAACTGCTAACAGGAAATCACACGTAAGAATGAAGAAGGCTGTAGTAATCCCCTTCGAACAATATACAAAGCTACAGGATAATTCTCTGATTATTCCTCAACCTCTTCCCGAAACATTACTCGATCCGCGAGTTGAACAGATACGTATTTTTGAAAAGGAATTAGCAGAAATATTAACTTCAAAAGTTAATGTAGACGAGAAAAGGATGAAATATCAGGAAATATTACAAAAATTATTAGAAGTCAAAGACAAGTATACAGGAATGCATCCTATTTCAAATGCAGTTTCACAAAGGGACTATGAAAGAAAGGATTTTAAAAAGGTTTTAGAAAACAGCTTGCCACCTACATTGAAGAATAAAGGAAACGCATTATATGATACTTTAAAAGATCAGTTAAATTGGAACGAATTGGGACAGATTGTAGTAAATGATCAACCCCTTCAAGGTTCAAATATAGTAGACTTGGTCTCAGACTTAGCTCGGGATTGGAAAAAGAAGCCTATACCAGGATGGGATGTCATTAAACGCGAGTTACAGGGGATCAATTTTCCTCGCAGCTTAATTCATAATAAGCAGAGGCTACAGGATTGGGATAATCAATCATCGGTTTCCGAACCTGTAGGTCCTAATGAACGACCTTACAAGGGAATATTACATCGTAAGAGCAAAACAATAAGTAGTCCTCAAGTAATAAGAAAAAAGCGAAATGAATTAGCGCGAAACTGGTTAAGAATGTAATATACATTACGATATTTGAATACAAAGATACAACTGTGTCGCTCTCATCATAAAATATACAGAAACAGAATCGTGCAAGGATATACAGGAATACACAGGCTCATTCTTGTATATACAAGAACGACGTTAACTCAATTAGGCCTAAAAGTGTAACTCCGCCTCTTATGTTTCACCATCATAACTCTTAAGCCTAATCAGCTGATTGGTTGAGGGAACGTAAGACAGTAAAAGGGGGCGGAGCTATATAAGCTCCGCCCACCTCTTATTCATGTATATAAACCCCACGCGTACTCTAGCAACCGATATATTTGTATTTCCACCTTCCAATGGTTAGTAGTTGTGTTACGAACGAAATGGCGTGCCTAGTTAGAAATATCACGGTCAGTGAGCTATCGTCTTGGTCTGTGGTACATCAGAATTGTGCTGTTTTACGTTTTACGACGGCTATGCCTTCACTATGGCACTCGAGCACAGGTTACCGTTGCTTTATGAGTCTTTCGCTACCCGCATTATCCCTCGGCTAGAGAGAGAAAACAAGCCGCTATTCATCTCGTTGAAAGTCCTGCCTCAGGCCCATCATCATGGAAGCTGTTTCGGATTGGGTAGCCAAAGACTACATGAACCTCAGTTTGTTAAATGAATGGGCGTTATCTGTATCACAGGGTGCTCCTGACGATCACAAGCGTTTAACCTTGGTTTTTTCCTTACATGAAAACATTCCAAGGGTACATATAGGCTGTTGGCTTCGACGTAATGCGTCATCTGTTTTCTCATCAAGTGCACATGCCGTAACAATAAGTGGTAAAGAAGACATCGAGTTGTTCCTAAAGATGAACGAAGAATTCCTACATAGATTAGAAGATACGAATACCTTGGAGGACCTCATACACACAGCGTATCGATTGGTTTACAGTATCTATAGCGAAAGTTTTATGTTTAACTCTAACAACGTTGCTAAGATGATGGAGGTTGTAGACCTTAGTCGTTTTACTCATGTATGGAACGAGGAAATGACCGGTGAACGATGTAAAAATCATACTCTGAAGATTTCAGCTGCAGAAATGTACTCCTTCATTACAGGGGAGGGAAGGGTAGGATTAGATTCCTACATCGAAACGACGCAAGCAATTCTCGATGCATTAAAGTAATTATTATTATTATTACTGTAAATCATTACTACCTCTGTGTAAATATTACCGTAGCATTCTAAATAAACTGTGGCGTCTTCTGGTCAAACTTCATCCTTTCATTTTTGAGATCTGGGATTTGCCTGTTTATGCCATATACCGCCGCATTATTATATATATATTATATATATATTATATATCATATTATGATATATATATATAAAATATATATTTACTATATATATATATATATATATATACATAATATATCTAATATATATATTAAACAATTATTAATATTATTAATTATTATTATATTTTTATTTAATTTTATTTAATTATAATTTTATTTAATTTTATATTATTTTTATTTTTTATTTTAACTTTATCTTTTCTTATCTTATTCTTTTTATTATTTATTTTTATTCTTTTAGTATTTATTACATATTCTCTCTAGTTATACTATAATATATATATATATTATATATATATATATATATATATAATATATATATATATATATATATATATATATATATATATTTATATTTATATATATTATTATTATTTATTATTATTATTATTATTATTATTATGATATTATTTTTATTTAATTTTATTTTATTTAATTTTATTTAATTTTATATTAATTTTATTTTTTTTTTACTTTATTTTTTTTTTTTCTTATTTAATTTTTTTATTTTTTTTTATTATTTTTTATTATTTATATATATATATATATATATATATATATAGTATATATATATATATATATATATATATTTATATATATATATATATAATATATATATATATATAATATATATTATATATATATATATATATATATATAGTATAAATATAGTATACATATTGATCAGTAGCTAGCATGGGTGCGAAGGAGATAGTTGATAAACATTACTTCAATCTGAGGGAGCCAAATAGTTTTGGGGGTTTCACTAGATTCGCGTTAAGATATCCTGATATTGAGAAAAAAGAGCTAAAAAAATATCTAGAGGGGGAAGAGGCATTTACTCTACATAAGCCTGTAAGAAAAAAATTTCCTACCCGGAAAACCATAGCCTCCCAGGTCGATAGTGTGTGGCAATTAGATTTAACTGAGATGATTAAATATAGTTCTTATAATAACGGTTTTCAATACATACTTTTTACTATTGACGTATACTCTAGATACCTATGGCTGAAACCCTTAAAAGATAAAAGATCAGCTACAGTAGCCAGTGCAGTACTTGAAATTATAAAGGACGAACGGAGAACACCTAAATCATTTTGGACAGATTCAGGAATGGAGTTCAAGGGCAGCGGGTTTCAGGAGATGCTCTGGGAGTATGGTATAAGCTATTACAATACATTTTCCGTAAACAAAGCTGCTATAGTTGAAAGAGTACAGCGTACTATTAAAGAGCGCATGCATAGGTATTTTACTAAGATGAACACTTTTAAATATATTGATATACTGGATGACCTGGCTTATTCCTATAACAGGTCTTACCATAGAACACTATAAAGTCAACTCCTTTAGAAATGTCAAAAACGAGAGGTTATACATCGTATAGGGGTGAAAAAGAAAACAAAATAAAAGATAATTCAGGAATAAAGGTAAACGATTATGTAAGAGTATCTCGAACAGCAGAAAGATTCAGAAAGGGTTATGAAGCCGGATGGACTACGGAAGTTTTTAAAGTTCACAATATCCGACCACTAAGCCGTGACAGTTTAAAGCTATATTATCTGGAGGATTTAGATGGTGAAAAAATAAAAGGAGGGTTCTATAAACAGGAAATACAAAAAGTCAGGTTCAATCCTGGCAACTCACGAATATAAAATTGAAAAAATATTAGCTACTAGAGGAAAAGGAAAAAATAAACAGGTACTTGTGAAATGGAGGGGGTATCCTGCTAAGTTTAATACTTATATAAAAGCAAGTGAAGTTAAGAATCATTAAGCAGTTGATATTATAATCATGGAGAGTGTAGATCACTTTTATTTAACTCTACCATCTTCAGCATCCATGGATTTACATCCTGATAATAATCTCGCTGATTTTACTACTGAACTAGTTAACCATGTTTACCTTGAACGATCAGCTTATGAGGTAGGGTTATGTGAAATGATATTAAATACGGACATAGAAAATTTACCACCGGATCTATTCTGGATGACAGTGTACAGAAGTGTAGAATGTGTTGAAACTATATTACAAGTTGAAGGTACTCGTTTTCTGAAAAGGACTACAACTGCCAAAAAGTTGAATACGGCTACATTTGCTACAAAAGAATACTTCATTGAAGAATTTGCTCTGCGACGGTCTTATTTTAAATCAGTACCTGCTATTTTCAGTCATTTAAACGATCTCTTTGATATGAGTATTATGTGTAAGGATTTGATATACAAAACTGATATGCGAACCAATGAAGATAAAGTAATAATATCTTTAAGATCAAAAGCAAGTGTAAACCTGCGAGACCGTGATACGTTTTTTCTCGAGCGATCACAATGGCAGCGAAAACATATTCGTAAAAGGTTTGGTGAACTGGATATACTTCACGACATCCCTACTATGCTGAAGAGGGTTATACTTTCTGTGGAGAATAAACCCTTAACTTGGCATGAGCAAAAAGATGACGCAGACCGCGTACTGCATTATACATGTACCCCCTCCGAGATGCTCAGTCGACCTGGTATGGCTTACATCTACACCGATGTTGTTTCACATCAGTATGTAGGTAACGTTACAGCCCCTTTGTTACGAGTTGTCCACCTTACTGATAAGGTGATCACCTTTCCGAATGTTCATTACCTTCCTCTAAGTAAATCCGAAATTTGCTCTATAAGGGTATACATTAAAGACGTAGAGGGAAATGCATACCGCTTTACACCGGGCAGCCTAATATGTAAAATGCACGTACGGCGGAAAAGGTATTACTAGACTTTATACGTGAAGACACTATATCGAACTTGTGAGGTACGGTTGCATCTATTTAAATCAATGCATAGTTGGTTTCCGCTCATTCAATAACTATCTCTTATACTGTAAAGTTTAGTTAAAAGAAATCCTCTAGT
>JABUQX010071062.1:25000-27500 GCA_015478945.1 Trachelipus rathkii
AAAGAGCTGGGGGTTCGGAAGACCGATCCCGAGGGGATAGTCCCCCCTGTGTCCACCTAGGGCCGAGAGACCCCGACTCTGGACATCGGGGCGGACTACCCGTGGGTGTTCGTTAGTGTATACCCAAAAAACAATCAATCTCAAAAAATCGGAGTTCTTTTGGGACATTTTATTCGCAAACAATCTATTCGTATCTATAAATCCTCAAACCCTTTGTGGACATTTGATTTACTATATATTATATATATATATAATCTTATATTATATATATATATATATTATATATATATATATATATATATATATATAGTATATATATTTATATATATATATATATATATATATAATATATATATATTATATTAATTTATTTTTATATTATATATAATAATATTATATATATATATATATATAATATATATATTATATATATATATAATATATTATATATATATATTATATATATATATATATATAATATTATAATATATTATTATATATATATATAATATAAAATCTTCGAAATATAATGCACAACTACACATGACGTCACAGTTACAGCCTCGGAGACTGTGACGTGTGCGTCTGACGTCACGCGGACATCGGAGATATATTTATGGTTAACAGGTTACGGAAGATATATATATACTAATGCATATATATATAATATATATATATATCTATATACTATATATATATTAATATATATATATATATTATTAATATATATATTATATATATATATATAATATATATTATATATATACACTGTCGTTCCTCCGGAAGGCCGAGAGACCCCGACTCCTGCCCATTTTGGGTTTTACCCTTGGGTATTCCTGTTTCAGCTTACACACACCAACCACCAACGCAAACACACACTTCCAAGGTTACGCGCATACCAGAGAAGCGTCGCTTGGTCCCTCTAATTATATCATCACTAACTTCTTAATGTATCGGTCACGTTACATTGAAATTCATTGTTTGGTATCATATAGTACAATATAATTTAAAAAAAAACCACAAAATCAGAATTGATCACATAGTGTTGCACACAGATAAGGATTCCTCACTCAAACTCTGAGTATATATTCTTATATTTATATAAATATAATAGTTTGTTGAGTCACGTATTATTTTATATATATAGTAATATATATATATATATATAGTATATATATTATATATATATATATATATATATATATAGGCCTGTTATGTTTTAAAGATACTCCGTCGTTTTGATTTTTTTTTTTTTTTTTATACATATTGTAGTATATTTTGAATACATAATAATCGAAAATCAAGCTGGTTGATTCTACTATGAAAATCAAAAGTTCGAAATATTTTAAATAATTATTTAAAATCACTTTATATCAATAATTTAAAAAAAAATGAAATATCTCAAAAGTACGACACTTACAGAAACAATTCATATTTTGGAAAATCAGCGTATAAGCTTATTACAAAAATGGAAATATATAAGAAAGAAAAAAGAAAAGAATTTTTTTTTTTCATTCACATATGATATCACATGACAGTAACCGTCAAGAATAAGAAACCATATTACATATTAATCAGGTGTAACACGCTTCATTAGCAAATAGTTTAAAAAGCAAGAGTAATTGATATACACACGTAATTAAGATTAACACTTTACGGCTTTCGAGCCGACGGGGGACAGAGGGGACGTTTTCCATACCCGTAGGGGAGGGGGGAAGGAACCCCCGCGACACCAAATACCAAAGAGCGGGGGTTCTGGAGACCTTCCCCGAGGGTTGGGGAAATAGTCCCTACCCTGTCGTTCCCGAAAGGCGAGAGACCCCGACTCCTGCATCTTTGCGGTTTACCCTTGTATTCTTTATTCTTATATCACATTTAAAAGTACGAAGGAAAAGGCAAAAGAAAACAGAAAATAATATAAAAGATTATATATTGTCTTGTATTTTTTTTAAAAAACAAAACCTTGTTAAAAAAAAGAGGTAATGAGCGGTGTGGTATATATTCTCGATAAGAGAGAGACGTAAGCTGTCTAAAATACTATTTTTGAATCATCGTTTTTTTTTCACCCTTAAATTGACTGTTAGGATCATATACTAGAAATATATAAAAAAACAAAAAAAAAAAAATTCAAAATCACAGGGTATTAAAACAAAACAGGTCCTATATATATATTATATATTATATATATATATATATATATATATATATATATCATATATATATATATATATATATATATATATATATATATATATTATATATATATATCTATAATATAATTATATATATATATATATATTTATATATATATTGGTTACTAATTCTGTTTTACGACTCCCGTCAGTTTTTGATTTTTTTTTTGTGTTTTTTTTAATATATGGTTACTATATGATACTTAACGAATGAATTTCAGTGGTAAACGGACATGAATTCAAAAGTTCGAAAATATTTTTTTAAATAATTTTTTAAAAATTCACATTTATGAGGTAATATTTTTCAA
>JABUQX010071062.1:37500-53637 GCA_015478945.1 Trachelipus rathkii
TGATATATATAATATTATACTATATAAATATATATTTATATATATATATATTATATAATTATTATATATTATATATTATCTATATATATATATATATTTATTTTATATTAAATATATATATATACCTAATCTGTTTTACGACTCCGTCAAAGTTTTGAATTTTTTTGTTTTTTTTAATATATTTCTAGTCATATGAATCCTAACAATCAGGTTTAGTGGTACGGACATCCGATTCAATAAATATTATAGGGATCTTCTTCAGTTTTACAACTCGTCAGTGTTTTAATTTTTTTGTTTTTGTTTTTTTTTCTTTTTAAACAATTTTGCTAGTATAATGATAACTAACAATGAATTTAAGTGGTACCGGACATGATTCAATAAGTTAAAATTTTTAATAATTTTTTAAAATTAATCTTTTTTAGTAATATTTTGTTTTTATTTTTTAGGGGTGTTTTTCAAACTAAAGGAATACCCCAAGGGTAAACTGCAAAGATGGCAGGAGTCGGGGTCTCTCGGCTTCCGGGGAACGACCAGGGTAGGACTATTTTCCCCCCCTCCGGGGAGGTCTCCGGTTTAACCCCCGCTCTTTGGTATTTGGGTGTCGCGGGGTCCTCCGCCCCTCCCTACGTGAGGGGGGGTTTATGGAAACGTCCCCCTCTGTCCCGTCGCTCGACGCCCCTATATATACTAGTATAATTTTTTTTGTTTCCAAATAAGCTTCATACGTCTGATACCCCCCCCTTCCCCCCTCCCCCCCCCCCCCCCCCCCCCCCTCCAAATTTTACAATTTGTTTTTCTGTAAGCGTCGTACTTTTCGAGATATTTCATTTTTGAAAAAATATTTAACATAAAATTGTGAATTTTAAAAATTATTTAAAATATTCGAACTTTTGAACCATGTCCGTTACCACTGAAATTTTCAATGTTAGTATCATATAGTAACAATATATTAAAAAAAAGCAAAAAAAAAAATTCAAAACTGACGGAGTCGTAAACAGATATAGGACCTATATATATAGCTATATATATATATATAATATTACTATATATATATATTATCTAATTATATATATAATATTATATATATATGATACTCTATATATCTATATATACTATAATATATAATATTTATATTTATAATATAAGATAATATATATATATATAATATATATAGGACCTGTTTATGTTTAAGACTCGCTGAGTTTTGATTTTTTTTTTGTTTTTTCTTTTATATATTTTCTTCTCGTATATGATCCTAACAGTCATTGTAAGGGTGATAAAATAACATGATTCAAAATAATCACACAAGACTTTCTTATCTAGTTTGTAAATTTTTTTTTTTTTTTTTTAACTACGGAATACCCAAGGGTAAACGTCAAACGTGGGGAGTCGGGGTCTCTCGGCTTCCGGGGGAACGACAGGGTAGGACTATTTCCACCCTCGGGGGAGGGTCTTTCCCAAGAACCCGCTCTTTGGCTATTTTTTGGGTGTCGCGGTGGGTTCTTCCAGCTCCTCCCCTACGGGGTTTTTTTTCAATGGCGTGTAAAACGTCCCCCCCCTTGTCCCCCGTCGGCTCCTTGAGCCCCCTAAAATTTTTTTTTTTTTTTTTTAATTTTTTTTATTATTATTTTCTTTTTACATTTTTTGTAATAAGCTTTCACGGCTGATTCCAAATATGTAATTGGTTTTTACAATAAGTGAAAAAATTTCGTGATTTTTCATTTATGAAAAAAAAAAAAATGTTTTGTTTTTGTTTTGTTTTTTAAATTTTTGTAATAAGCTTTTATACGCTTGATTCCAAATATAATTGGTTTTTCTGTAAGTGTTGTATTTTTTTTGAGATATTATATTTTTTTTAAATTTTCTAATTGAAAAGTCTGTGATTTTGAAATAATTATTTAAAATATTTTCGAACTTTTGAATCATGTAAATCACCACTGAAATTCATTATTAGTATCATATAACTAGCATATATGTTAAAAAAAAAAAAAAAAAAATCACAAACTGACGGAGTGCTAAAACATAATCAGGGCTATTATATAGTATATATAGTATATTCATAATATCCATATTTATGTGATAAATAGATGAGTTAGATATCTTTTTTATATACATAAATTGTATATTAAGGCTGATTATAACCTTTTCTGTTTCACACAATGGTCAGTTTTTAATTTTTTTTGTTTTTTTTTTAATAATATTGCTACTATATGATACCACATGATGATTTCAGTGGTAGAGGACATGTTAAAAAAATTATAGGACCAGTTAACGTTTTCGGATCGTGATCTTTAATTTTTTTTTTTCTTTTTTTTTTTAACTAAAGGAATACCAATGGGTAAACCGCAAAGATGGCAGGAGTCGGGTCTCTCGGCCTTCCGGGGGAACGACAGGGTTATATATTATATATATAATATATATATATATTATATATTAATAGTTTATATAATAATATATATATATTTATATTTATATATATATTATTTATATATATATATATAATATTATAGCATTAGTATTTATATCTTATCTTACCGTTAACCTGTTAATATAATATTATTCTTCCCGATGTCCGCGTGATTCGTACAGAGCGGCACACGTCACTAGTCTCCGAGGTCTGTAACTGTGGCGTCATGTGTCGGTTGTCATATATTTTCGAGATTTTATATATTAATATATATATATATAATAATAGTATATATATATATATATATATTATATATATATATATATATAATATATATTTATTATATATATATATTTTATATATTTATTATATATATATATCTATATTTATATTAATATATATATTACAATATATATATTATATATATTATATATATTTATATATTGTATATATATATATTATATTTTTATATATTTATATATATTAATATTGTATAATTTATATATATATATCTATATATATATTATATATTATAAATTATATAATATTATTATATGTAAAATCAAATGTCGCAAATGGTTCTTGATGATTTTATAAGAGTACGTAATAATTGGTTGCGAAATAAACATGTCCGCTCAAAAGAACTCATTTTTGGGATGTCTATTGCTCTTTTGGGCGTATATACTAAGCGAACACCACACGGGGTAGCTGCCCCGATGGTCAGGTAGCTCGCGGGTCTCTCGCGCCTCTAGGTGGACTACAGGGGGGACTTAATCCCTCGGGGATGGTCCTTCCCGGATACTCTTCCCGCTCTTTTGTGTTTTTGGGTATTCGCGGGGGGTTCCCCGCCCTCTCCCCCTACGGAAGTATGGCAAACGTCCCCCAGTCTTTGTCCCCGTCGGCTCGAGCCCCCTTATTTTTGTATCTTTTTTTATTTTTTTTTAATTGTTCTTTTTATTTTTTATTTTACATATTTGTAGATAAACTTTAATAATACGCTGATTCCGAATATGTAATTGGTTTTTCTGTACGTGTCGTACTTTGTTTGAGATTATTTATTTATGAAAAAAAATGGTTTTTTTTGGTTTTTTTTGTTTTTTTACATTTTTGTATTAAGGTCTTTTATATTTCGCGATCCAAATATATAGATTGGTTTTTGTCTGTAAGTTTGTCCTTACTTTTCGAAGATATTCCATTTTTAAAACAATTTATTTAACAAAAATGTGATTTTTTAAAAAAATTATTTAAAAATACTTCGAACTTTTTGAATCATGCTCGTTACCACTGAAATTGATTTGGTATCAAATAGTAGCAATATATTAAAAAAAACCAAAAAAATAATTCATAATACTGCCATTGTTGTTTAAAAACAGAAAAAGGGCTATATATTATATACCCTATGTTATTAAACTGATCTATATATAGTAATTCACCTATAATTATACTATAATAATATACTATATATATTATATAAATATATAATATTATATATTATATATATATATACGTATATATTATTCGGCCATCCGGTCCAGCGGGTTTCTGCCGGGGGCCGGCTTTATATCCCGGGTCTCCTGGCGTTGGCGCCGCAAGCGCTTTTTTTCGGCGTTTTCCTCGCGCCGAACCGGTGGTTCAAATCGCGCTATATCCTAGCAATCTTTGTAAATACACCCATTCTGAAAGCCGGTACTTAATAGACCCTAAGAGGAGTAGTACACCACATATTAAGGAAGTACTTCAAAAGGTCTCGGTGGGAGGCAGAAAAATAGATCTTTGTGAAAAATGTTGGCAGCGTATCTCAGGTTGGAAATCTTAATGTAGGCACTCTCAGTATGTGCATCTATGTGGCACTCACCTATGGCACCAATTGCATCTCACTTTGGCACATTCAGACATTTGGAGCTTCGCTCACAATTCTGAGGCTTATCTCATTGGCTACTCATAGCTGGCATTGACATCACCTGGCACTTCATGATATAGATAACACTCATAGAGAAACACTTAAATAGAACATCATAGTATAAACTTACATATCGGTAAGAAGTTTGAGAGGATGTCAATCCCAAAGACATGGATTTCTATCATGTACGTGTCAATTAGTAGTGAAAGTGTAAGTGGTCACACGGCAAAGTTTACACAATATGAATTTGATAAAGTGTATATTATATATATAATGAATATATGCCCATAAACGATATGGAGTTATTGCCATTATATGACTGAGGTAATTTTTTGTAAGAAATTTCAACCTAATTTTGCAACAAAAGAATATAATATAATATATTACATAATATATATATATATATATTATAATATATATATATTATATATATTATATATATATCTATATATATAATATATATATATATATATATAGGATAGCGAGAAGTCCGGGTCTCACGTCTATATATATATATATTATATTTATATAGATGTGAGATATTAGTTTTAAAAAAAATAAGTTTTCAATATGTAAAGCAGTATTGGGATTAAAATATTAATTCGAGTCTATATTATTTATCTGTGCAAGGTTTAATATCGAGCACTAACATATACTCACTGAATATGATAATTTGTAAGTACTTTAATCTATATATAATATATATATTATATAATAATTAAAATTATATATATATAATATTATATAATTAATAGGTATTAAGTAAGAGAATCCGTCTTTCTAACCTGATTCATAATTAATATATTTATTATAATTAATATATATTATATATAATTATTATATATTATTAAATATATAATCATATAAATATAATTAATTATATTATTTTAATATTATAATTATATATATATATATATATTTTATATTAATATTATATAATTAATTTATATATATATATATATATAATAACTAATAATACTATAAAGAGGAGAGAGAGAGAGAGATAGATAGAGAGAGAGGGAGAGAGGAGAGAGATAGAGATGAGAGAGAGAGAGAGTGGATAGAGAGAGAGAGATAGAAGAAAGAGAAGAGAGAGAAGAGAAGGAGAGAGAGTAGAGAGAGATTTTTTGTCTGCTGTAGCGTCATCTTTTTTGCGCATAATAGCCCTAGTTCTTCACTCATTTCCTCTCGCCCATCAAAATTATAGTAAATAGGCGTATGAGAAGTAATGTATAAGGATCGGTACTTAGGGATATATCAGATAATGAAAAGTGATAAATTTGAAGGATTACAATTAATATTATTCAACTTTAAACGAATTATAGGTTACATTATATCTCGGTCGTTATGTTTATATTTATAAATAAATGTTAATTTAAAATAGACTATTTTGACATAATTTTATTACTGATGATCATATCTCAATACCATCTTATGAAATCCTATCTATTTCATGTCTTAGAATAATATTATTATTTTTAGGACCTCCGGTATGATCATAATCTAAAGAGTGGTATTCTCATACACTCGAGATCGATCACAGCAGGGAGGTATCGGTAAAGTTTAGAGTATTCTGGTTATACGGCTCATTATATAGTGAAATCAAGATAAGAATGTTATTTTAATGTGGACCCTTATACTGTGTATAAATCTCTGACACAGTGAGTTGCAAACACGAAGGTCCTGGCCGACGATTTAGAACTTAAATTCCGCTGAATCGTTCACATGTACTACTGAAACCAATTTTTATTGTGGTGGTCTACGAGCGGCCGACTGCGTAGGACAGAAGGCTGACGTGGTTGAACACGTTTTATAATCCATCGTTACACCGGGTACGGATTGTGCAATGCGGTAATTATAAGGATATCTCTCATTTTGGCAGGCTTCGAGCACTCAAATCAATCGCACTATACCAGAACGACAACAGTAGGGGAGGGATATGGCGAGGAAGCGACTCTATTTAATCTCCATCGGTAGGCGCCAGATAAAATGTTTACCCCAGTCGTCTCGTTAATCAGTGTTTGCTACCACCAGGCTTTCATGCGATGCGCCTTGAGAAGACATCTGGCCATTCGGTCTAAACTTGGTATCGGAGCACGCGCACTTCATATGCTGAGAGGTTAACTGACACTCGTGCGGGGACCCTCTGAGGATATCAGGTTAGTAGATCGATCCACTTCCTAATCGAAGAGTAAATAAATAAATCACAATTGAGTAATGAGCTACTCTCATAAAGATGGTGAAGTTATTCTATGCATAAATCAGTTTACTTAAAAATGGTTAACTAACCTTCGTATAGTAAACGAGCTTATAACATCTCTAATTAATGTAGAGGATTATACTATTTATTCTGATTTGAGTCAATGATTTTATTCGAGGAAGCGTCATTGGTAATAGTAGGATATATCTATATAATAAAGTATAATATAATATATATATATTATTATATATATTATTATTATATACCCCTTAAGTAGTTATTAATAATATATATATATATTAAATTATTATATATCTATATATTATAATATATAAATTATATAATAATATTAATTATTATATAATAATAATTAATATATGATAATATATCTAATATATATATATTATAAAGTATATATTTATATTAATATATTCTATATTAACTTTATGTATCGATAATTACCTAATATATCATTCCATTGCTCGATATAACATAAGTATAGATTTTTCGCATGTTTACATCTGACACACATCAACATAGTAACCAAGGGAAGAGAAGGTAGGATGTGAGTGAAAAAGAAGGGTGTAATGTGTACTTTAGGCGAAATTAGTTAATAATTTATTTACTCATTAATTATATATTATATAATATTATATCTATATTATTATCTTATTAATATATAAATAATTTTTATATATATAATATATATAATATTTTATTTATATATATATATATTATTAATATTATATATAATTATTTATAAATTATTATATATAAATAATAATTAATTTATATATTATATTATCTTATATTACAGATACCTACCTAGGATTATAAATATTCTGCGAAGATAATACTTATTATTTATAATAAATATGAACTCTTTAATTCGAGGAAGTATTTAACACTTATTTTGTAAGACACTATCTGATAGCTTGGTAATTTATATATATACTTTATGGATATTACTATATCATCTTTTATACTCAACATAGTCTAGGGAAGGGGGGTGGCGGTCTCTCCTATCTCATGAGGTTACTACGCCTATTCTACTGGTAAGATTTGTAGCTTCGTATAACAATAATTATAATTGCAATTTATTATATAAACAGAGTCTAGATGAACCTGTATCTAAAAATACAGATAAGACACACTTATCAATATGATTCTTAAAGGTGGACTTCGGTCATATTTATTTTAATGGAGAAAGGCTTATTTCTTGATGATTAGCGAGAGATCGTGCACCAAAGGAATTGCCCTTTATACGAGATTTATGATTCTATAGAATCTATATCTTAATTAACAAATCTTAGTCTTCACATAAATAAATAAATAATTATACTATTTTGGTTGGACACTTAGTACTTGTTGCTTATTGTAACTAGATTGGATTTTAATGTATGTTGAATTGATTTAATTAACGTAAGATGGCTTTATTTTATATAGTAATTATCCATAGCTTATAATACTTATTAAATATATATTATTCCTCAGATTGTCTGAGTTAGAATATATATATAAATATAGGAATTATATTTAAAAGATAATTCGCTTTATTCTGGCAAGTCAGCGTGACACTTTATAGCAATTAAATTTCTCGTGTGAAGGACATCAAACTATTTTATATATATTCAATTCTTATTTATATGAAAAGTAAATAAAGTGATAGATTTCAGATTGTCTCATGACTCATAATCGCCTTGTTTGGCTGACGTGAACATGTGCAGGGTAGTTACAACTATCGATTATTGTGAAATTAAACTTTCGAGTCAGATGGTTTCTTAATTAAAATGATTTCTGTACTAAGCATCGATAACATTGATGAAAGATTAATTGGAGATATTTATTTACGAGGGTGAAGGTAGTCTTTGTTGAGATGGTTCATTCTGATTACTATTGAATTCGTGTATTTCTGATAATTTTAACAGTGTTTCGTTAATCGTACGAACAACAGGAGACCTGGGAGAATTGATCCTTTATTACTTTGATTTTATAACAATCGTTTTAAATGTTATGAAATATGTGATATATTTTATAATTTAATTTATTATTCAATATTTCTCTTTTCTTATTTATATTGTATTATAATTATTACCCTTATATTAGGTTCAACTTATTTTAATATGAATGCTCATATTAATGTTAACTTTTATCTTATCATATATCGCCAGTTTATTTTTTGGTTATTGGGCACACGTTATAGGTGAGTGATGATACAGGTTATGCTCATTGCGCATAATTATAAGATTGTAGACGCAGATACATAAGATTATCACTTCCTCTATACGCCTATATCTCTTTATTATCTATTACTTCATTTCATCTCTCTCCTTCTCTCTTTCTTCTTCTCTCTATCTCCTCTCTATTTTCTCTCTCTTACTTCAAACTTTATATATATATCCTCTCTCCGTATATTCTTATCATCTATACTATCTCTTCATATTACTTCTTTATATATATTATATATATTATATAATATTATATTATTATATATATTCTATATATTATATATTATTATTATTATATATATATATAGTATTATATAATTAATATATATATATATATTATATATCAGTTTTGATGTGATTAAAATTAACATTACACACAACCTACCACATATATATACACAACACACAACACACATATATATAGTTATTAATATATATTATATTTATAATATATTAATATAATATATATAATATATATAGATCGGGAGAACGTAATATCTTATTATCATATTATATTATTATATATTATATATATATATATATATATATATTATATATATATATATTATATAAATATAATATATATATATATATATTAATATATTTTTATAAGTTATATATATATTATAATTATATAAATATTTATATTATTATAATTTATGTTTTTTTAGTAAAGATAAGTATTTTGTTTTTGATGGATTTTTATTTAAAACCTTTTAGTTTTATGATAAACTAGTTGTAATTAGATTAGTTTTTATAGGATTATTTCAATGTCATATTTTTTAAATCATATACATGTAGTTAGTTAGTTATTTAGTTTGGTCTTGTAATAATAATTTAATAGATGATTTTACAAATTATATGCAATAATAAATATACTAATATAATATAATAAATAATAAATAATAATTATAATTTGATATTAAACAATAAATAAGCAATACAAAATCAAATTTGTACAAAAAAAAATTTGTTTTCATGTCTATTCTTTTGAAAGCATTTCTTCCTTTATTGTTTCCTTCTTTATGTTGATATTAATAAGGAATAAGTAAAAAAATAATTTTATTCCCTTTTACAACCTTTGCTTTTGTTTACCATTTATTGTTATTAACTTTAGTCCACCTATTTTTCAAAACTTCAAAATTCTAATTGCTTTTTTGGTCCTATTATTTTTTTACCTTATTTTAGTTATACAACCTAATTTATTATAAAACTTCAAACTTTAGCTTTTGTATTACCTTTGTTACTTTTTTGTCACTTTATATTTCAAACTTCAAATCTTTTGCTTTTAGTTACCTTTTTGTTACCTTATATTTATGTTTCAACCTATTTTCAAACTTTCAATTATTATTTGCCTTATGTTTACCTTTTGTCACCTTATTTATTCAAACTTCAAATAACTTTTCTTTTGTTACTACCATCAGGGGCTATTTTTCTAACTCCTATTTTGTAACTAAGAATGATTAGATCTCTTAGTATAACTTTCTAAAACTTTAGTTGGCTTTTTGTTTTACCTTTTGTGTATACACTTAGTGATTTCAAGAGCATGGAATGCTTTCAAACGTTCACTTTCGGCTTTTGTTTAGTCGAACCTATTTTGGTCGGAGGTACCTATTTTCAGAAAGCTTGAGAAGACTTGGCTTGTCCTGTATAATATAATATATAGTCACCTAATGTTCAAACTCTAACGATAGGAGACTTTGTGCTTCTTGAATATTTACGAGTTGGTGTTGTTAGGGCCTTTTGTCACTATATATACACACGCTTCGGAACACTTTGCTTATACTGTTCCTTTTTGTCACCTACTTTTCAAAGTTGAACTTTTTGCGATTTCAGGAAAAAAAATTTTTTTGGTTTAAAATGTTGACACAGACGATATTTGTCTATAACACATTCTGAACTTGAGTTAGCAGGGGTAGATTGTCCACGAAAAAAATACAGAAAAAACGTAAAGATCAAGTATAACACATATGAGTTTGGCTTGACTGTAAGTCCGTCTTAACTCTTATTTGGTTCTGTTCAATCGTGGAGATACCGTTGTTTTGTATAGCACAGTCACTACGAGCCGAGATCGCGCCATCAAGAGGTCTCTACATATCAGGAAGACGCACTTTTTCATGTGAGATGATACTTATGAGCAAAGAGGCACAAAAAAGTCCCTTGGGAATATATAGGTGCTTGCTAGATCTATGACGCACGAGCCTATAAGGCAAATACTTTTTGGCATGCACTGTTGGGGTATTCTAGATCAAGCATGGGCACTCTTCATTATCGCCACGTCGAATGTTTATCACAAAGAAACTCTTAGGAGGTAATTATATGATATATAATATAATAAATATATTATAAAATATCATAGATTGCTAGTATATAATAATACTAGCTAAACCTCATAGTCGGTACGCGATATATATCATAAATAATGCTCACTTATATAGCGGGTATACGGCGAGATCGGACGCGAAGGGAAATATAACTGATGAGTCGGGTGTCAGAAATCAGATATAGCTGAGCGATGCGTAGGCGGGGTTGTGGCTGTTTATAGATATTCAGATAGTTATAGTATAACATGTACATTATCACAAAAGGGCTAAGCTCAATAAATAGACTTTAGCAATAAATTTTTTCGGTGGGTAACTACAAATGACCCAACGGCCTATAAAAATAATTAAAATAAAATTAGTGTA
The DNA here is from genome assembly GCA_015478945.1 of Trachelipus rathkii. Taxonomy (NCBI): domain Eukaryota; kingdom Metazoa; phylum Arthropoda; class Malacostraca; order Isopoda; family Trachelipodidae; genus Trachelipus; species Trachelipus rathkii. Next base: position 48,923 of record JABUQX010071062.1, read on the forward strand.
GGGGAAAATCAGGGGGTATTAACGTAGTTTACGATGGAGGTCATCGCTCATACTGTGCTGCTAACCATATTTTACTTTATTATTATCGAAATAGGTGAAATAAATTAGGGTTGCCGTATAATATAAAAATAGGTGATGGTGCCAGATTATATAATAAAAAAATTGTATAGGTGTACAGTAGTTAATATAATTATTAGTATTATAATTATAAAGTTATATATAGTATATAATATATTATATATATATATATATATATAATATATGTCTATATATATTAAATATTATATATATGTGTTATATAATATAGATTATAGTTATATATATATATATATATATATTATAAGTATAATAAAATATATGACTTATGATATATATATTATATATAATATATTTAGTATATATATATTATTATATAGTATTAATATGATAGATATTATATATATATATATACTATATAGATATATAATATATATATATATATAGGTAATATATATATATATGATGTACTATATATATATTATAGTTATATATAATATAAATAATAGTATATATATCTATATAGTTTTTTTGCCTTCTTAATTTGATAGCTATGGAATCTTTAAGTGAAAGTTGAATTATGTAATATATTTTTTAATAACAATGAGCGAAAGATATTTAAATTTGTATATTTTTTTCAACAGGATATTCTGGACTTTGAACAACGCTACTACCAAGGATCATATAATGAAAATATGGTTGGAGACTATGTTTGGGTGTTGATTCGTGAAAGCAACTTACCGTATAAGCGTAAATCCAGAAAAATTTCTCACTTCTAAATATTTTGAGGTCTCTGTTGTATAAACTAAGAATAAATAAATGCTACTTTTGAATTATATGTTGTTTTTTTCTACTTTGTGTAACCGAGAAGGATTGTATTCACCAATTTTTTATATCGGAATTGGTAAATTTGTGAAATATCATTATCCTTGTCACAAAATCAAAATTTGGAGGAAATATTAGCCATTTTTCATACCTTCTAAGTACGAGAAAATAGAATAATATACAGTACAGTTGCTGCCCACAGACAAAAAAAATGTTTTACATAAAATAATCTATAATACAAAGAAACTGTCGCTGGCAAGTGGCATCAAGAGACACGCATTTTAAGGTAAGTGACTTTTCAATGAAATTTGATGTTAAGCTAACAGTATCTGACGAAGTAAAAATATATAATTATTATGATCATTATTTTATAACTAAAGAAGTCCCCTGTTGACAACTTTTTCCAGTTGATTCATTTTCAAGTCTGTTCATCTTCATTTGCTTGTTCTGATATCATAGATATATATATATATATTTATATAATATATATATATATAGTATATATATATTATATATATATTATATATATATATATATATATATATATATATATATATATATATATATATATATATATGCATTAGGTATAGTATATATATTATATTATATATATATAATTGTATATAAGTAAATATATATATAATATCATATATATTATATTATAATATATATATATATATATAATATATATATTAATATATTATATATATATATAGTTATATATGTCATTAGTATAATATATATCCTTGACCGTAACCCTGTTTAATTAAAATATTCTCGATGATAACCGCGTTGAAGTCAGAGCCAACACGTTCACAGTTCGAGGCTGTACTGTGGCGTCATGTTGTAGTTGTCATATATCGAGATTTATATATATATATATATAATATTATATATTTAATATTATATATATTTATTATATATATATATATATATGATATAATATATATGATATATATTATATATAATCTATAATATATATATATTATATATATATCATATATATTATATATATATAATATACATTATATATATATTATATATGATATATATATATATAGATGAGAGTTTGATATATAGTAGATAGAATAAGTGTGGATAGATATAACATCGTTACCTGGAATCTCACTTAAATCCCAGTGCATCATGGGGTGGTTATAATAGTATAGATTATATTAGTTTAGGGGTTTCCGTTGGATATTATTAGATATGATGGTGTAATAAGGGTTGATCGTTTATGTGGATATATATGATACTATTCTCTGAAACTTCAGTAGTTATTCAGTGTCGTATATAGTCAAAATTCATTCACTTCAGATTTTGCAGATCTCTTCATTCCGAGTTGAGTACGTGTTATAGTGTAGTTGGTCTGTAATCCAATGTCCCAAATGGTTTTGAGATTTATAGAGTACGAATAGAATTGGTTGCGAATAAAATGTCAAAAGACTCATTTTTGGGATTTTATGTTTTTTTCGGGGTATATCCCGATAACGCAACACCACGGGGTAGTCCGCCCGATGTCAGGAGTCGGGTCTCGGCTCTAGGTGACTTAAGGGGGCTCATCCCCCCTCCGGGGATGGGTCTCGGAAGCCCGTTTTGGTCTTTAAGTGTCGCGGGGGTTCCTCCCATCCCCCCCGGGGTATGAAACGTCCCCCTCCGTATATATATATATATAATATATATATATATATATATATATATATATATATTTATATATATATACTATATATATATATATATATATATATATATATTTTATGATATAGTGATATATATAATTATATAAATCTGGATTTAATGTTATATTGTATTTGCCTTATGTAATATGATATATTATTATTATATATATATATATTATATCGCGCGGACATTCCCTGGCTTCCCCGTAAGACTGGGGTGGGTGCACAAACAGTGCATAGGAATCAGAATAGCTAAGTGAGATACATAAAGGACAATCAACAAAAAGGAAAGGCCACATCTATCAATCCCTCATACAGAGATAATACGATACCGTCTTTCAATTCCAAACTGCACACTAGAGCTTCATTTCACGCGTGACAGGCCCTCAATATGGGCATTCGCCAGTGGCGGGGTTACATCCTCTGGTCCTGGAATACAATCATGAACCCTCCACAATTAACACGCCCATTCGTGGTTCATCTCTGGTCCTGGCATACAACCTATGAACCACACCTAAACGACGCTATTTGTGTTCATTTATGAAAACCATTCTATACTCGCTTGAACTAAGCTACATTCCGTTTTCTTTTTGGCACTCCTTTACTCGATTCAATCTATTTTCTCTGGTCTTCTAGTAATTCACACAATACTCACGACTTATTATATATATAGTAATATATATACTATCATATATATATTATATTATATATATATATTTATATATAAGTTTTATATATTATATGATATTTATATATATATATAATATATATATATATATTATATATTTATTATATTATAATTAGTAATAATATAGTATATATAGTATATATATAATATATATATATGATAATTAATATATATATATATATATAATATAATATATGATATTCATCTATATATAATATATATATATAATATTTATATATATATATATATTTATATAAGTAGTAGGGAGATTAAATATAGAGACAACGATGGTCAAATTGACGCAACGGTGTTTTACCATGCCTTGACTTTTCTGACCGCCACGTTTGTTCGTCCTTGGGGTGATGTTTACCTGCCCTTGACCTTTTGTTGGCTTGACTTGACTGACCTTGTATGACCTGTGACCCTTTTTTGCAACCCTAAATTTTCTGGCACCCTAAATTTTTCTGGCACCCCAACTTTTTCTGGCCACCCTAATTTTTTTGGCAAACCTAATTTTTAGCACCCTTGAAGAAAGGGTGCGCCAGATGGAGGCGAAGCCTCCATCGTACGTATTACCCCCCTATTTTACGCCCCCTAATTTTTTTTTTTTTTGGCCGTGGGTCCATTTTTTGGCGCCACGGAAATTTTTGCTCTGTCTTTAGGGGCTGTGAGCCCTTTGTGATGTCTTACCTTGATCCGCAACCCATCCGCCGCGCGTTTCTGCCGGGCGCGTTTCCCGTCGCCGCGTGGCGGCCCGCAAGCGCATTTTTTCCGCGTTCCCGGCCCGCCAGCGGTGGTACTCAATCCGCGCATCCTGAACTTGTAATATACACAATCGAAATCGCGTCCTTATAAACCTGGGTAGACACCAATTAGAAGGCTACTTCTAGGCTCGGGGGAGGCTAGAAAAGGCTTGAAAGTGGCACTCAGTTGGCACTATGTGGCACTCACTTGGCAAACTATTGGCACTCACTTGGCACTCATTGGCACTCACTTTGCACTATATGGCACTCATTGGCACTCACTTTGGCATCACCTGGGCCTCACGCTGGTCAATACAATCGAATAACTCACACTTAGAGTGCAAAGCTAATTAGTAAATAACACTACTTATACTTCTTACGGTGATTGGATGCCATCAAGCCTGATCCGTAATATATATATTATATATTATATAATATAAATTATATATATAATAGATTAAAAATATCTAAATCATGAAATAAAATCTCATACTCACTGATACTGATCTTATGTATCTAGTGAATACGATATGAAATGAATATATATATATAGTTATAATATATATAATATATATAATATATATTATATATTATTATATATATTTATATACTATTAATATTAATATAAGGTAGATGGATATATAGATGCCGTGAACCACGATCTAATATATATATATATATATAATATATATTATATAATAATATATATATATTATTGTATATTATATATATATATATTATATA
>JABUQX010071063.1:10000-30000 GCA_015478945.1 Trachelipus rathkii
TTAGGATTAGAGAGAACTACGGGTAGGACTACATTCCCCCCTCCGGGGAGGGTCTGCGCGGAACCTCCGCTCTTTGTCATTTTGGGGTGTCGGCGGGGTTCCTCCCGCCCCTCCCCTAACGGGGTAATGGAAAACGTCCCCCTATGTGTTCCCCGTCGGCTCGAGCCCCTACATTGCCGTGTAATACCTTTACAAATAATATATATATATATACCTATGTTACCACCCCCAAAGAAAATAGCCAATTTTTTATGTTTAATTTTTTTTTTTTTACATTTCCCTAACTAAAATTTACAAGGATTCCAAAAATGTATTTCTTTCCCCTGTAGTTATTGTAGTTTTCGAGATTGGATTTTTTTTTTTTTTTTTTTTTTTTTTTTTTTTTTTAACGTTTCCCTCTGTTAAATTTTGCCCAGGGATTCCAACATATGTATTCCTTTTCTTGTAGCTATTGTAGTTTTTGGGATATGGATTGTGGCTCTTCTATATAAATATATATATATTATATATATATATATTATATAATATATATTAATATATATTATTATATATATATATAATATAATATATATATATATATTAATATATTATTATATATATATTATATATATATGATATTATATATATATATAATAAATATATAAGTATATATATATATATATATATTTATATCATTTTTAAGGTATAAACTAAAAAAAATTATAAAAAATAACTTTGTACCCGAATGCATAAATTCTCTTTCATAAAAATCAATGTCGTGAACGAAAATAAAAAAGGGCCTATATATATATAATATATATATATTATATAATATATATAAATATTATATTATATTAATATAATAATATATATATTATATATATATATATATAATATTATATATATATATAATAATATATATATATATTATATATATATATTATATATATATATTAATATATATATATATTATCTACCATCTCCCAGATAGGGTTTTTTGTGAGCGCTGTCATTTAAGACCAGCTCTTCCCACTTTCTGGCATCGAAAGACACTGAATCTCAAGGACTCAGAGCACTCTATATAAATATTTCCGGCGCAATGGTTTCCAGCTAGTCCCTTGAGTTATTATACTCTAAGGTAGGGTTTCATTCACCTTTCTGTAGACCTAGCATCTTCTTCCATTTCACCTCGAAACTCCTTCCCAGAGCTCTCTAGACGATCGTGCTTCTAAGCACATAAGCCTCCGATGCTGGTCCTGGAGTAGTTCAAGCAAGTAAGTAAAGGGTCGGGTTGCTAGCCCTGTCGCCCTTGCAATTCTGCTAACGAAAATATCTATCATAAGAACTTAGCCCCGTGCCGATAATCCATCACTTTCATATAATCCATTAACAATTCGAAAATAAAGCAATACTGTTTTTCCACAAAAGAACTAAATTTGTTATCTTTTGGAATGCAATCACACCATTAAAGTTTTAAAAATTTTGGGTAAGTTATATTTATTACGTTAATTAATTTAAAACAAAAAAATTTGTTTTCTATTTAAATGCAAGATGTTATTTTTCCATTTTCATTGCTTCAAGCATACTTGATTCATTCCCAATTCATTCCTCTTTAAGATGGCAAGATGTTTTTTTCCTTATCAGATGGTGAACACTTCTGAATTTTTAATCTCCTTTTTCCTTGGCCTTTTTCTTTTGTTTTCTTCTCATTCCTTCCAATTTTAATGCGACTTTATCTATACCCAAGGAAAAAAACAACGTCTAGATCATATATATATATATATATATATATATATATATATAACACTACTAATAAATAAAATATATAAATAAAAATAAATATATAATTTGTATATATAGTGATATATATATATATAATATAAGTAATCATATTATATATATATAGGCATTAATACTGAATTACTATTATATATTCATATATGTCATTATATTTATATAGTATATATAATAATATATATTAGTGAGTAGGTTGATATAGTATATGGTTAAGTATAAACAAAGCTAGTATATGAGTGAAATATTCTTTAGACTATATATATGTAGATAATAACTAAAATAATTATTATGTATATATAATATATAGCATGATATGTAATATAATTATATACTACTATGATGACTAGTTTATAGTATATACATAATATTAACTATAACCTATATACAAATAATATAATATATAGTGATTGAGGCCTAACTGATGATGTGGCATTATAATTATATAACCATTACTAGATATATATGAATATATATATCTATATTTATGAGAACTTCTATTATGGCAAATTTATATGAACTCGATTTAGAATTTTAATTGGGTATTACTTCATATTAAGTAACTATAAATATAAAAATAATTAAAAAAATATATAAAGGCAAAATATAAAATTTATTGACTAAGAATTTGGTTTCACATAACGAATTATAAGTATATATAATGAGATATTAATAGTATATATATAAACAGAATTTTATCGAGCGAATATTCAATTTGAGCAAATTATATATGCATATATTTTGTTATTATATTTAGTAAAAAAAATGGTAATGAGAAGTAATAGAAGCGTTTTAGAATCTCTCATACATTTCTCATTACCGACTTATATATATAGATAATTAATACCATTATATGAAATAATACATATATATATATAGTGAGGTTGGCTAATTGGATGAGTACACGGGAGCTTAGTATTACTTTAGTTGAATAGGAATCTTATTCCTTTAAAATGGGAGATTTCAGTCTATCTGTATAGTAGAAGAACCGAGAAAAAAATGGTAATTTAAGATTTTGTGTTCGATTTATTCAAGTGACAATAGTGCAGACTAAAGGTGCCAATGACAGTCTTGTGTGTATTTTTTTAACTAAAGGAATACCCCAAGAGTAACACAGTATGCCAAAAGATTATGGAGAAAGTCAGGGTTCTGCACATTTGTGGCTCTAGGGCGAGGGGTAACGTGACAGGAGTGGGGAAATTCGTCCCCACCTCTCTGTTAACCTCCTCGCTCGACACCTTAATAAATATATAAAAAAGTAAACAATAAAAAAAAAATTTAAACAATAATAATTGCATTCCTAAATACAAGAACAAAACTGTATGGCACTAATCGCGATCTTGAATGTTGGAAGTTATTGCTAACACGTGACACTATGCTAATAGGCTGCAGTGAAGCTTTAGATTTCCGCGATTAGTACGTATATTATGACCATTTTATGAACCAACGCTTTTTATAGCGGATAGCATAATATCAGAGCTATATATATATTTTAATTTATATATATATACTAAATATATTATATAATAATATTAATATATAATTATATAATAATATATATATAATTAATAATATATAATTATAATATATAGGCGATATAGTTAAGATATATATGTCATGTATTCATTTGCAGTACAAAATAATATATATAAGTTTAGTAATATATCGTGACTTTTTCTGTATGTTTACACAATGGTCGAGTTTTGAATATGTTTTGTTTTTTTTAATAAATTGCTCCATGTAATAAGTAGTTGATCACCAACAGATATGAAATTTACTCAGTGGTAAAGTGGACCATGATTAAAAAATAAAATAGGACACAGTTTACGTTTTACGGATCCGTAAAACTTTAAATTTTAAATTTTTTTTTTTAACACTAGAGGAATTACACCAGAGGTGTAAACGTCAAGCAAAGATAGGCAAGTGAGTCCGGGGTTACTGCTTCGGCTATGCCGGTGGGAGTGAACGACAGAGGAGTGGATAATATTTCCCACATCCTCAACGTGGAAATGGTCTCCGAACCCGCCTAGCTCATATATTGAGTTCTTATATAGGGTGTCGACGGTGGAGAGTTACACTTACCACCTGCCTACCCTAACGGAGTATAGGGAAAACAACCCCCTCTCACCCGTACGGCTACGTGAGCACTCCCTAAATTTTTTTTTTTAAATTTTTTTTATTTTATTTTTTTTTTTTATTTATATTACATATTTGTAAATATCACTATTAAATAACGCTGATCCAAATAATGGTATTGATTTTTTACTGAGTAAAGTGATCGTACATTAATTTGAGATATTTTTATATTATATATAATAAAAATTTTTTTTTTATTTATTATTTATTTAACATTTTTATAAATAGACTTTATACGCTGATATTTCCCAAATATGTAATTGGAGGTTTTTCTAGTTTAGTGCCAATTTACTTTGTCGAGATATTTCATTTTAAACAAAATAGTATAGAATTTTTAAAAAATTTTTAAAAATACATCGAAATTTGAATCATGTATCCGTATATCCACTGAAATATCATTTTGAGTATCATATAAAAGTTAGCAATAATATTATAAAAAAAACTCAAAAAAAAACTAAAAAAAAAAAAAACTGACCATTGTGTAAAACAGAAAAGGGCCTATATACTATATATAGTAAAATATGATCTAATACTATGACTGAATTCTGGAGTCTAGCTATTATTAAGCTTGTATTTTTTTTTAGTTTTATATTTTCATATTATATAAATTTTGCACCACACTAATATCCTTTCCACCCAAAGAATATTTAGTGTGGCCTCCCCCCTTGTCGCCTACGTCATATCATCAATCTGCCTTCCATTTTTTTTGACTTGTCCGTAATCATGCCCCTCACACACTTTTGTTTATTATCAGTTTTAATATTACTTGCTGTCGTGAAACCTCTCCATTTAACATTGATAAAGGCTCATTTTATAGCTATATTTTATTTATAATATTTATATAATAATTCATATGTAATATAATATAGTTATAAATAATGAATATATATATTGTGCTACTTTTCGTTTCAATAACTTTTGGTGACGTCACGTTGTCATGATAAATAGTTGTCAAGAATGATAATTTTAATATATATATATATATTAATATTTCATGATATTTAATATTCATTTAGTTAAGTCACATTCCTTTAATAAAATAGTTCAATAATAAATATTATTCTCCTTTCAACAATAACTTAAGACACAAGTAAATATAAATATATATCATTCAGTACCAAATGTTGAAGGTCTCAATATTTTTTAAACATATTTAATATATATATATCTTTCTTTAAAAATGAGCTTATTAAGACATTTATGGCTTATTTCATATTATTTGTTTAGTGGGTATTACCGGATACAATCATATTATCGATTCAAAAATATTACATTAGAGCGATAGCTCCTTGTATAACTATAACCAATTTATTTGATACTTGTCATTTTACCTTTCTTTACGATTACCGTGAGTGATAACGTTTTTATGCACTGTATCGCCGATACATATATCTAGATACTTTAAGACTAAAGATTATACTATGATAAATTTTTATGGTTTATTACACATATTTATTATATATTTATATTAAATTTATTTTATATATTATATATATATAAGTGTTTTTAGTAGTATATTTATAATAATATTAGTATATATAATAATATATATATATATATACAGGCTAAATATATACCCACGGTCAATAAAACATGTGACGTTAAGTATTCATAGTATAATAAGTATCTATATATATATATATACCTAAATACGTTTAAATAAAAATAATTTTATTAAATAAATATAACTTATATTTATATAACAAAAGACCTTTATCTATATAGAAAGAATTCTACAATTGTAAAAGATGATATACACATCGATGAGATGCTAAAAGAAGAAGAATACCTTTGAGGAAACTTCCGTGATTATTAATCCGATCATACGAGCTGAAATTGATCCCATTACGTTTAAATAATACCAAACTGTTAAACCTGTTCACTAGAGAGAAATGTACTATTGACCTGACAAAAGCTGAGGAGGCGTTCGTGCTCATAATCTTCGTGACGGTTGATTGGTCAAGGTAGTTCGCTAGTCTCTGAGGTTGATTTTATAGAGAATATATATATATCTGTGCAAAACACGGGAGGAATGATTTGTGAGAACGGTAAGAGATATCACCAAGTGAAGAGATTTTTCATTGTCAGCGGCAAAAGCGTGAGTTCTAGTAGTTTACACCTTCCATTTTCTCAATGAAGATCTTCGCCTGCTTGTAGTCGTAGGGTAGAGCATGTTGAGATTACTTTTCATAATAAAAAAATAAAAAAAAGTTTCAGTGTCATCGTTCACTGACGATAGGAAATGTAACTCTGTCTATAGTCCTGATGAGGAAATTTTAAACTATTTTCTTTTAAGGAGAGGGCGTTTAAGCTAAAGAACCAAGCATTTCTTGGACTCTTTACCTTTTCCGTCAATGTCGACTATGTAGTTTTGAATGTCAAACTTGTGTGTTTAAAAATAAAATTATGAATGCCACCATGTAACTTCGAATCTATAGAGACTTAAGAAGACTACAGTAAGCTAATATTGCCTCTTAGGATATTTTACTTTACATAATAAGTACTTAACATTTTAAAGTTAGATATGAGAAAATTTCTGAAACCTATTCATTGAAAAAACCCTTTGAAAATGGTGTTCAGAAGTGGGCTGACAATACTGAAGGACCTCATTATTAAGGCGATTAATTTTTTTTTTTTATCAACTGCATAGCACACAGAAGTTAATCAAACTCAAAGCTCTAATATGAATGAAAATCAATATTGAGAAGATTCAAATAAGGATAGTATTTTTCTATTTCGATTAATGTTATTAGTACGATGGAAGTAATAAAATAATTTTATTTTGAGCGCATTCTCTTTTTTTATATAATTTTAAATGATAGATAATTATTAACTACTAACCTAGCTAAGTCAAATAATTATATATATATATATATATATAATATATATATATATATATATATAATAGGGGCGGATGGAATATTGAAAATTATAAGGCAATTACCCAGCGGCATAATAATATATAACAACTACAACCGCTCCCCAGGAAGGGTCAAGACCCTGTCACGGGGCCAAGCTCTTCTCCATTCTTCCTTTAACTCAATCCCTCCAGGAACCCCTCTTCTTTCACGCTCCCGCATCGACAGCAATTCACATGGCTCTCCTCATCTGAGTCAGGTCCCCTCCTCCACCAGACTGAGCTTATCCCTTCGTGCCTATTCCCTAAGTCTTCATTAGTATTGATGAGCATCTGTCTCCATCCCATCTCCTCTTGGCAATTCTCTCCTCCTGCAACCTCTCCTGGTATCCCCAACCACCATTCAATATCGTGCTCGCCAAGTGCCTACTCTTATGTGTATAAAGTATATCCTTCCAACTCCAAACCTGCACCTTTCGTTGACAGTTTTCCGATTGCAATTCTAAGTATGTGGCAGTCCCGCTGTAATACCACTCAAAACGTACATGCTCTGACCGTACTGCACAATTCACTACTATTGCTCGTCGTTATGAGTCGGTACTTCATGTCTGCCCATCCATATAGTTCTCTTGTTGTATATTGGACTAAATACCATTGGAGTATAGTCCTAGAGCACAAAAAAGTATTATAGTCAGATGTTAGTTGAACCCGAGAACTTAGAGATGGGAAAGAAACATTCGGCGCAATGCGTGAAAAAGAGAGAGAAAAATAAATTACAACCACCCATAAAGAGTTAGGAGAGTAGATTAATAATTATCGTGTCAGAAATGCCAATATATGGCAGAATAAAGGATAAGAAAGAAAGGAATGATTGGTCTCTCCACCTGTGTCTCTGTTGCGAAACATTTTATCAGTCAAAGACTAGTGAGAGCTGTTAACAATGGAGTGAGTTCCTGCCTGGGCACATAAAGAAAAAGGGAGTAAACTGAACTCTATGTTAATTGGTTATAGCTATGGCTGGGCTGTTGGCACATAAGTGCGCGTTTCCTATGTTCAGAGGTAAAAGGGTTTTGCGAGTTGGTTGTGAAAAGGTATCGGGGCTCCTCTGACTAGAAACGCGCTTGTTAATCATAGGAGTCAGAGTAAGGCAAGCTGCAGAAGTAGTTGCAAGGTAGTATGTACCTGAGTAGATGATGTGTACCGCTAGAATTGTTTAATATAAACACAAATGGATTTGCTAAGATGCCAAGGTTGCTACATCCAGGACTACAAGAAAAGTATTCGGTAGTAACAAAGAGTAAGAAGTGTTTATGCTGATTAACTCTCTCTAGATCTATACCAGCTTGGTCTCTATGTACTGAATCGCCTTGATGGCCTTCTAAATTTTGGATTTTTTTGTTGAGTCTATTTTCAAGACCAATGGACGAGTTCAGACACAGTAAGAGAGAAGAAAGACCCTCAAGTTAATCTCTATAACCGAATTGGCTGTCTGTGGAATAATACGAGAATCGTAGTAAACAAACAATTATGAGAAACGGGAATTGGTACAATGCTTTAACTAATGGAACTTAGCTACTAATTATATTTTACATGTATTTATCTACGTTAACTTGTTATGGCGCAGTGAGGATTTTTATATAAAACATTTTCTTTTGTTATTATTAAATGAAAATGTATTTACAGTTACAATTATTTTACATGTTTGAAAATTTTCTATTTTTGATAGAACATGCTTTTTATCTTTATACATTGATGTAAATGTAATAATTAGTTTTCCTCCCGCGGGTAACTTTTTTTTTTAAAGAAATGTTTGATATTACCCTTAGAGACCTGCTGGGAGGAGTCTGGATGGTGTGAAAACCCCTGTCAAGAGGATATGTTTAGTGGCTGGAGCAAAGTAAATATTCTCTGTTCCCTCTCATTAAGTGCGCAACCACCCGTTGCTCTAGTGCTTCTTATAATAGAGCCATGGGATTAGGCTATGTTCGGGTGGGCTTTTCCTCTGCAAATGGAACATATTTGGGACGTGAGATAATGATCACGGACTCTGTTTGTCTGGTGGATGAGTATTAGGAATGGTGAAAGTAATTTTTAGCTGGTTATTGGAGATAGAGAGAATTTGAGGAATTTGTGTCTTTGTGGAGATGGGTAATTTGGATTTGATGATGGAATCTTTGTTAATCATGTACGCTTCGATGGTGGGATCGTGCGATAGGGGGGATTGTTAGAGCTAAATAATAAGTAGGGGGGAATAGGAATTGGGATTAGGATGAGCTGTTTTTGAAGATGGATATTAGGAGGTAGCTCAGGTGGTGGGGGAGATTGAATTTGTGACGCTGAAGGCTGAGTTGGTGAAGAAGAGTCGTCAAAAGACAGTTTTGGAGGTGTTTTAGTGGGTAAAACCTTAAAATTAACTCTTGTTGGAGGGCAAAGGGGAGAAAAAGGGAATTGGCAATTAAGGTATACGAGATGGTATATGAGCCCGTTTAGTGGATGAAGGTTGTGACTAGACGAGGCTTGAAGAAGGAAGATATGATGAAATGTTTGATCCGAAGAAGGAGGTGAATGAGGCCTGTGATGGAAGAAGGTGAATGAGGCTGAGCGGCGATGTGAGAGGCAAGTGGTGGAAGTATGGACTTTTTTGGCTCTCGCCAGAGGTGAAAACTGAGATTGATTAAGGTATTGCACGTACAAGTAACTGTATTCCAAATTGTCTGGTCGCGGCTAGAATGTGTTCCCATAATCAACCCTATAAGAATTATATAGAGCTTAATATTAGTGGGCGCTCATGAAATAAGTTTAATTTGCTGCAAAGTATTAATCAATCTATGGTGGTTGGCTGCACCTTGAAAACACTTGTGGCTTTTAAAAATACTCTTCAATAATTAAAAATGTATTACCTACATCTATGTCCATTAAGGTCTAATTACCAAATTAATTTTTAAAAATTCCTCATGCTCATATATATGCAGCCTTGGACTCCATTTTTACACATTATAAATCATTTTATGGGCGTAAATGAACAGTACAAGAATTTTGCCTAGTTGGAATTACCCGCGACTTCGAATAGCCAGTGTATATTAACAATTTTATTAATGCTTATACAAACGTTAGTTTAATTTCTGTGTGTTTGTGGTGTCTCTTTATATATTTATAGCTGTGATATAATATAATATGTGAGTATATATTACTATTAAATTGATACACATATAAAAAGGCTTCAGTATTTGAAAGTTTTTACTGATGGCAACCATGTAATACCATCAAGCAGCAAGAGTGTGTTTTGTAGAATCATTGCACAAAGTGATACTTGTTTACGACGTTTGAAGAAAGCATTAATGGCTGCACCTAATTACATGAGGATTATGTTGTTATCACTATCTTGAAATTCAGGATCCTGCGGGAGGGAGACTGTTTCTTGTTGTTGGCTCATCACACCTTCTCCTCCTCAGTCCTGTAGTCGACAAAATCCCTGTTGTTGACCACTATGTTGTCTCAAACTGCTGCATACAACCTGCAGAATACGCTATTGTGTTTTCGCGATACTTCATTCCAATTATAGCACTGTTCTGCGAAAGCATGGGAGGTTGCGATACGGTAAATCGTAAGTAGCAGGGACTTCGCACCCCATTCACTACAGTGTTGAAAGCTTTGTAATGTGTGTTCTCCAGCGGAACGTTAATTCATTCAATTCGCCTTTGTCGATCATTTTGAAATGATCCCTGTATCTCGGCTTGAACATGTGTGCGTATTTATGGAACGTATGAGGTTAAGGAGGCAATGCGAACAACCGAGGGTTTCACTGGTAAAAAGACTCTAGATGGAGTCCTAATGATCCCAACACCCCGTTGAAGCATGTCCCAATCACTGACAAAATAAAGCAGGACATTTTACAAAATAGATGGAAAGGCTCCGGAATTTTTAGACCTTCTTACATAGGAGTTAAACCTCAAACCAGGAGCAAACAATCATCAAAGATTACAAGCGAATCACAATAATTCCTGGAGACCACATTCAACTTCATACACTAGAATGGTCGAGCCCTCACACGATTACGTATCAACTCCAGAAGAACAGTATTATGATGAACATGAAAATTACTATTATGATGAGCAGATTGAAGAACAACATGATGGTCAACAACAGGATTTTCAACACTGAGCAGGGTAGAACAACAAGAAACATCTCCCCTCCGCGATCCTGAATTTTCAGATAGTGATAACAACATATCTCATTGTAATTTAGGTAAAGCCATTAATGTTCATCCAATCGCAAACAAGTTCACTTCCAAGTCTAAAAACGCTCCTGATGATGATGTGTTGACATCAGAAAACTCAAATATTGAAGCCTTTTTATGTATAAATAATAGTAATTCACAATTTATAACGAACATTAATGATACAAACACTAATACACAAACTAATCATTTTAATTCCGACAGCAAGGTAATTTCCCCTTATATTAATATAGGCAGGTCCACGAATCAGGTGTTATTGGGTTTTAATAATAATTCTCAAATTATATAATAACTTATGTAACTTAAAGTTACTTCCTATTTATCATAGTGCTTTTAACAATATTGGTTTCCAAATCCTTAATATTTACCATATATCTCTAATAATATCATTCAAGTCAGTAAATTATATTCTTTTGCATAAGTTACGAGAGTTCTTGCTGATAAACCTCTATTGACTGTGTTAGACGCATCTTGTGACTTCTTTAATTTTTTGGAATGGGCGTATATACCCACCAAGTCTCTTTCATTACTTTCATTCCGCCGGTTAACATCCCACTTATTCACATTATATTAGACGCATCACCCGTATGTTTCTATTAAGAGATCAAATATTTCTTGCACTATTTTTATATAGTACATCGCTCACCCACAGTCTCTCCCGGTAGGACAATCCAATAACACTTTATTCTTGAGAGCAGAGATATGAATGATGCGATTCACAAAGTCTAAGAGATCGACCACTTGTGATCACTTACTTTCTTAAAATGGTTGTAAGAAGTTTCCCTCGTACTTTCTAACTTTCACGGTACTCACACGAGCAAGCCCTCAATAATAGATTATGTATAAATAAGATATAAGAGAATTAGGTGTATACAGACATGTAACTTATTGTATTAATGAAATATATCTAGTTTATGAGGTTAAGATTTAAAGTATATTATATGACGTAAGTTTTGTCTGGATCCTTCGTATAAGAAACACTAAAGTAATATCAATCTTCAGTTTTTTTTTAAAAATTAAATTTAATTGAATCATACTACATTTCACTTTGATCGACCATTAATTAATTCCCTGTCTCAGACATAAATTTTCCCTGTCTCGATTACAATTTAATTCCCTGTCGACAATTATTTTACCTAAACTGTTCGATCATTTTCCTGTAATATCGTGACATAATTGGACTTAAGCTTTCCATTCACTATCGAAGACGAAACTCATGTTAAGTATCCACCGTGAGTTCTCTATGAAACGAACAATGTTAAATCGAGCCTGTGAGATAAAGTTATAGACTTAACCATACGTACACTAAGCATACTATATTATTAACATAGAGACGAGCTTTTATACACTCATTCAAAGCGTTCATGTAAGACATATCCGTGCATATTGAAGCGATCAGAAATAGAGTTAATTGTTTGAGTTAGATAACCTATGTTCCTGAGGAAGTTCGCACTGTACATCACTTGATACACAATCAAATAGGGAATCCTTCTGTTATGGCTCCCTTCCCCATACATAAATTGCCATCCTTGAGTGTCGAATACAGCAGAATAATACTCACTAAATCAAAATAAATCTACTGTAACAACTACATTATTGTTATAATATATAATTATTACAAGTTAATTGCTACTCGTAATCGATAAATAGAATAGCAATATTTTAAATTATAAACTTATTAATAAATAACAATAATAGTGCATAAAATCTCATCGTAATACATGTATATAGTTAATTTATATAATGAGCCATCTAGTAAATTAAAATTGAATACATTATCAGAATAAAGCACACAATAATCTCAACAGCACAACTAATACAATAAATACATACTTAGAGTAGTGAGAGTGATAAATTCAAACATCAATATAGATTCTCAATTAAAAGGAAAACCAATAAATAATAAAAATTAGAATGATATAAAGAAAAATAAAGTAAAAAAAAAGAATATATTTAAAATGACCCCCCCCCATCCCCCCAACACTTCTATATTCATATTATAAATACTATAAATAAAATAAAATAAAATAAAAATCAAAATAAAAATAAAAATTGAGAGAGGATAATAATAATAGATATAAAATAATGAGATAAATAGAAAGAAAAATATTTCAGTATATTATAAATAATTACTTGTATATGATACAAATATTTACAGCCATTTAATACCTTAAATTAATTTAATGCAAATTATTCCAATGCACTTATTAGAATAAATTAGTTAAAAATAATATTACTAATTATTCTAACTATGTAATTTAATCGTAATTTGCAATTGAAATGAATTAATATATACATTCCGTTATAACTATATGAAATAACACATATTGAACGATTAAAATGTGCCTTCAGTGCTATTAATGTCAAAGATTACTATAACGGCGGCTATCTCGTATAGTGAGGCCTATAGTAGCCTTGTGTGATTTCGGTCTCCAATAAGCACTACCCTTGAGAGAGGACTTAACATACCTTCATTAACTCTAATTATAGTTATTTCCTTGCCTAATTATTTATCAAATATGACTTAGAATTAAATATGTTATCAATTTATCCGACAACGAGACAAAAGCTTCGATGTTATACCTTAGATTTTTTATAACCCAGATTAGTGTATAACTAAATAGTTTTTTCCTCACACAGATTAAATCCTAAGCACTTATTAATGTACCTTAATTTATTATCATATATTTTCACATAAGTGCATATAAAGAAGGATGGGTTAGAATAACAAAAGCGTAAACCGAACAAGAAGTTATTGCAATTCGGATCGTAAGAAAAGGCGACCCCTATATCAGTTTTATAGCCTGTTATATTTATTCCTTACTCCTGATACCCTCAAAGTTAAGAACATGGAGTACTAGGTTGGACAATCAAAAGCAATAAATGTGAAACTGATCCATGTTTACACATACCTCCATTAGTATATTGGGATATCATTCCATGAAAACTAGTGGGTAAAAAATTACCCTATTGACCTATTTTGAGATAGTCGGAAAGAGACCAGAGTACTAGTATTAGCTCTATATCTAGGCATATACCGCAAAAAAAAAAATTTTATTCATATTGTTGAATGCCAATACCTTGGCGTAAACTCGAGAATAGATAAGAGAATACTTTAAGAATATATCTGATTAGGAGATAGTTTAGGAATTATTAAGAAATCCGCAGAATCAGTAACCCGGTTAAAACAGTGAGTGTAAGCTTAAGACTTAGAACACTTCTTATAAAAGCATTTTAACTAACGGAAATTTTTACAAACCATGTAACCTCGTTACATAGCTACAGAAACCCGTAACTTCATTTTCGAAATAATAAAAACACAAAGAGAGAAGAAACGAGAGTATAAAAAATAATAATGACAGAACACAATTTACGACACTTTTATGGTAGTGTGGAAATCTGGGATATATAAATCTCACGCGTTGACCACTAGGCCCAGAATCATTTTCTATATAAATACTTCTATATATCACGTATCCGTAACTACAGAAGTAAATAGCGATAGCAATAAATATATATGTGAAACATATACATGAGATTGGTACTGAATAAACTCACCAGAAGAAATTAGCATTCTTAAATAACCAGACACATGAATAGTGTTGATGGTGATACAATCATTACGCAGCACAGATGAAGTGATTCACCAAATCTTAGATAGGAAACTTAGGTAGTGTTTGTGTAATTTGGTTTATTAATAATAAACCTATTTAATTAATCACTAAAAATGAAAGTGAAATAATATAAATAATCACTCAGGTGTTATATCATGATCCTAGCTCGGAAATAATAGAAGTCACTAATACAGTGATTATATCTGTATGAGATATTAATATTTGTCCGTATTTTTGTATCACCATACTACTTAATAAAATAGGTGCATGAGTAAACCATTAACCTCAAGGAAAAAGCTATGTTAATTGTGACAATTCTATTCTTATACTTGCCATAATGGCTATATTTAGTTAATTTATTTCCTACTTCTATCCACCTTAGAAAAATCTGACGCCTTTACAGGATAGGATAGAATTATGGGACATAACGTTATTTTCAATCTCACATCATTGTGTATATTCAGATATTGTGCGTTCCTTCTATTAACATAGTGGATTGAGCATGAGTGTCTCTCTTTTATCTTTCCAAAAGAGAGTAACCATTTTGGGTCTTCCTAATTATCTCACGCGACCTATGGATTTTCGAATGATTTCACATCTCATCCTCTATCCTCAGATCTAAATCTTGGCTTTACAGTCGCAATCCATCGATTGCGTGCTACTCTCAATCACATCAGGAAATATTTAAACTGAACCCATTCAATCCTCAGTACAATCTCATTCCATTACTACTCGTCATCCTCCGACCTCCATCCCAGTCTATCTCTCTTCTCTACTCTACTCATACTTCTATATATCATCTATTTGCTCTCGCTCTTCTTTTCTTCCACTCTCTCCAACATTATTATTTATCTATCACACTCTTCATTATACATTATATCTATCTTCTCAACGTTCTCTCAACGTTTAATATTTTTTCCACAATGATCGAGTGAAGAAGTAAATCACCGAGCAAGAAATTAATTAAATACTTAATTAAATTATTAATCTATCTATTTGATTCTATATAAATCCTATAACAATTTCCTTATCTAACTCTATCTATCTATATTAAAATCTAGCTTTCTAATCTACTCTATCTATCTATCTATCTATCTAAATACTATCTAAATTATTATCCTATCTATCTATCATCTCACTAAAATATCTATGATCTAACGTATATATCTATCTTATTTAAAAAATTAATCTTGTAACTGGTTTGGAGATCATGAAAAATAACCGGAGTGGATCATCAAAGATGATATCGTTATTACTGGTATAACAAGCTCAAAAATGTACTAAACGTGGTTTTCTGAATTTATAAATTCATATAAAAATTATTTGTATTTGGTGATGGAAGTAAAATCAAGGTTTATAAATTGAAAGGAAGATCATTGGGATGGGGATAGCTCAAGTTTTATGTCCGGGCATATTGTCCTCACGCGCAACATGCGGGGGTTTCAGTCCAAGAGAAGGCAGTTAATTCTTTATCTTCCCATTTATATGGTTCTTTCTTTACATCTTCTAATTGCGATTATTATCAATATTTAACCATTCTAAAATATAAAGAACTGAGGACAGGAAAGCGGACACTGGTGATGTGCCTGACGGGAAACTCGGTTGCTTTATAACTGTTCTTGAATCCAACTTTTTTGGGTTGGAGGATAGCTCAGTTGTATAGCACCGGGCATATTGTCCTCACGCGCATCATGCGGTGGTTCAATCCCAGAGAAGGCAGTTAATTTTTTACCTTCCCATTATATGTTTTTTATTTAATTATATATATATATATATATATATATATATATATATATATATATATATATATATATATATATATATATATATATATATATATTTTATATATATATTTTTTCTTTTTTTTTTTATATATAATATTGTATATAATATTTATATATATTATATCTCTTATATTATATAATATATATATATATATATATATTTTTATATATATATTATATTATATATATATATATAATAATATATATTATATAGGCGCATAGTCGCAGGCGCACTCAAAAAAATTATAGGCGCGCCCAGCTCTGCATTTCAACTCTGAGTATCAAATGTTGGAACAAAATATATCATCTATCTCTCCTTGCATTTTGCACCAAGTTAGAATAAGAAAATTAATCAAATCAGAACATTTAAAAAACTTTAAACTCATTATAACTGAGTATAACATTGACAACCTAATTAGTGAAGCGGTATCTTGGTTTCATTTCTAGAACGATTCAGGTAGGGAACAAATAGATGAGAAAATAAGCTAAAACACATTATTTCAAAATCATTGCACATTTTTCACAGCAGTTGCACAATCTACCAAAATACTTCTCACACTTCCACCTACTACTTGCGAAATGGAGTCCGGATTCTATAAAACAACTTTTTAAAAAATTTCTCTTTCTTAAATGGGCTATGCCCTTCAGGTTTAATTTTTATAAATATATTATATATATAAATATATATATATTTAACATATTCTCAATATGTGTGTTGAATACATATATATATATATATATATATATATATATATTAGTACCGTAAATGGGTTATTTTTTTCCTAAATCGTACTCTGAAGTGGGTTTTTGTTTATACAAATTTATATAAGAAAGTGTTTCTAAATTATTTGTTGAAGGAAACGATTTGTCCGTTTAAAATTGAAAGTAAGCTCGAAGGAAAAGTAATTTCAAATTATTAATAACAGAAAAGCTTTTAATTCAACGATATCAATGAAAATGTTGCATTATTTATTAAGAAATTTGTATAAGTAACCAAA
Organism: Trachelipus rathkii; assembly: GCA_015478945.1. NCBI lineage: Eukaryota > Metazoa > Arthropoda > Malacostraca > Isopoda > Trachelipodidae > Trachelipus > Trachelipus rathkii. The sequence goes on from JABUQX010071063.1 coordinate 27,400, forward strand.
ATTCGTCCTGTTACTAGTAGAATTTTTTTCAAAAATGTACTGAAAATTGCTTTTCGTCTCTATTAATATATATAAGAAGAATTTCCTAACTTGTATTTGGTAAAATAAACTATATGTTTGTTTGAAAGTTGAATAGAGCACGATAAAAGAGCAATTGAAATATAATTAATAGAAGATTAATGTTTAAGTCCTTTTATTTCAATGAAGATATTGCATTATATATATTAACAACTTTATATAAAAAATTGAAATTGTCCCATCACTGGTAAATAAAGATTTCAAAAAGCAGTCAAAGTGGCTTTTTTTCTTTATAAATTATATAGGAAAGATTGTGTTAATTCTTATTTGGTGAAGGAATTGAAATATTATTTTGTGAATTGAATGCAAGATCATAGGAAATGTAATAACTAAAATTATTATGATATATGTAATATAAATAGTAAATAATAATATATATATATATATAATATCATATATAGTAATATATAATAAAATATATATAATATATATATATATATATATATATATAAAATATATATATATATTATAATATATATATATATATATATATATATATATAGATGTTTAAATATTGCATATAATCGCAATTAATCAGATGTTTAAAGAAAGAACATATAATGGGAAGGTAAAGAATACCTCCTTCTCTGGGATTGAACCACCGCATGTTGCGCGTGAGGGCAATATGCCCGGTGCTATACAACTGGAGCTATCCCCAAATCAAAAAAAGTTGGATTCAAGAAAAGTTTTTAAAGCTCCCGGTTTTCTCATCACACACCAGGTGTCCAGCCTGTCTTATCCCTCGTTCTTTATATTTTAAGATGTTAAATATGCATAATAATCGTAATTAGATAAGATGTTTAAAGAAAGAATATATAATGGGAACGGTAAAGAATTAACTGCCTTTATCTGTGATTGAAATACGCTGTTGCCGTGAGACAATAATGCCCGCGCTATACACTGAGCTATCCTGCCAACCAAAAAGTTGCATTCAAGAACGTTATATAGCAACCGAGTTCCCGTCAAGGCGACATCACAGGTGTCCAGCCTGTCCTATCCTTCGTTCTTTATATTTTAGATGTTTAAATTATTGTTACAAATCGCAATAAGATAAGATGTTAAAGAAAGACAATAATAGAAGGTAAAGAATTAACTTGCCTTCTCTGGGATTAACCTTCCCATTGGTTGGAGGATAGGTCAGTTGTATAGCACCGGGCATATTGTCCTCAGGCGCAACATGCGGTGGTTCAATCCAGAGAAGGCAGTTTAATTTTTACCCTCCCATTATATGTTCTTTCTTTAACATCTTATCTAATTGGGATTATTATGCAATTTAACATCTATAATATAAAGAACGAGGGATAGGACAAGGCTCTGGACAAAATGGTGATGTCGGCTTGACGGAACTCGTTGCTTTATAAACTGTATTGAATCCAACCTTTTTTGGGTTGGAGGATAGCTCAGTTTTATAGCATCGGCATATTGTCCTAACACGCAACATGTGGTTGTCAATATTCCAGAGAAGTGCAGTTAATTCTTTACATCCATTAAATATGATTCTTTCTTTAACTACTATTATTATATATATTTTATATATATATATATATTATTATATATATATTATATATATAATATTATAAATATATATATATATATATATATATTATATATTATATATATATATAATATATATATATATATATATATACTATATATATATATATATATAGGTTATATATATTATATATATTTCTTATATACCTTGGATTCTCTCATTTCAACTCTGAGTATCAATGTTGAAACACAATATTATCATTATCTCTCTTGCATTGGTGCACTCAAGTTTAGAATAAAAAATTAATTCAATCAGACATTTAAAAAACTTTACTCAATATAACTGAGTATACTATTGACAACCTAATTAGTGAAGCGGTATCTTGGTTTCATTTCTAGGACGAACCAAAAAGCCACAAAATAAGATGAGAAAATAAGCTAAAACACATTTCAAAATCATTGCACATTTTTCAAAGCAGTTGCACAATCTACCAAAATACTTCTCACACTTCCACCTACTACTTGCGCAATGGAGTCCGGATTCTATGAAACAACTTTTTAAAAAATTTTCCTTCCTTAAATGGGCTATGCGTGAGGTTTGACTTTTAAATTATATATCTATATATATTATATATATATATATATATATTATATATATATATATATAAATATATAATATATTATATAATATTATATAATATATATAGTATATATATAATATATAATATATTATATATATATATATATATATATATATATATATATTAGTACCGTAAATGGGTTATTTTTTTCCTAAATCGTACTCTGAAGTGGGTTTTTGTTTATACAAATTTATATAAGAAAGTTTGTCTAAATTATTTGTTGAAGGAAACGATTTGTCCGTTTATAATTTGAAAGTAAGCTCGAAGGAAAAGTAATTTCAAATTATTAATAACAGAAAAGCTTTTAATTCAACGATATCAATGAAAATGTTGCATTATTTATTAAGAAATTTGTATAAGTAACCAAAATTCGTCCTGTTACGAGTAG
>JABUQX010071063.1:37500-44855 GCA_015478945.1 Trachelipus rathkii
CTACTTGCGCAATGGAGTCCGGATTCTATGAAAAACTTTTTAAAAAATTTCCCTTCCTTAAATGGGCTTGCCCGTGAGGTTTTTAATTTTAAATAATATATATATATATACTATATTATATATATATATATATTATATATTATATATATATATATATTATATATATATATATATATATTATATATATATATATAATATATATATATATATATATAATATATATATATATATATACTATATATATTATATATATATAAATTAGTTACCGTAAATGGGTTATTTTTTTTCCTAAATCGTACTCTGAAGTGGGTTTTTGTTTATACAAATTTATATAAGAAAGTTTTTCTAAATTATTTGTTGAAGGAAACGATTATTCCGTTTAAAATTTGAAAATAAGCTCGAAGGAAAAGTAATTTCAAATTATTAATAACAGAAAAGCTTTTAATTCAACGATATCAATGAAAATGTTGCATTATTTATTAAGAAATTTGTATAAGTAACCAAAATTCGTCCTGTTACTAGTAGAATTTTTTTCAAAAATGTACTGAAAATTGCTTTTCGTCTCTATAAATATATATAAGAAGAATTTCCTAACTTGTATTTGGTAAAATAAACTAAATGTTTGTTTGAAAGTTGAATAGAGCATGATAAAAGAGCAATTGAAATATAATTAATAGAAGATTAATGTTTAAGTCCTTTTATTTCAATGAAGATATTGCATTATATATATTAACAACTTTATATAAAAAATTGAAATTGTCCCATCACTGGTAAATAAAGATTTCAAAAGGCAGTCAAAGTGGCTTTTTTTCTTTATAAATTATATAGGAAAGATTGTGTTAATTCTTATTTGGTGAAGGAATTGAAATATTATTTTGTGAATTGAATGAAAGATCATAGGAAATGTAATACTAAAATTATTACTGATATAGTATATATTATAATATATATTATATTTATATATATATATATATTCTATATTATATTATATATCTATATAATATATAATAATATATTATATATTATATATATATAGTATATTATATATAGATGTTAAAATATTGCATAATAATCGCAATTAGATAAAATGTTAAAGAAAGAACATATATGGAAGTAAAGAATTTTAAACTGCCTTTTTGGGATTGACCACGCATGTTTGCGCGTGAGACAATATGCCGGTGGCTTGATACAACTGAGCTATCCTCCAACCCAAAAGTTGGATTCATAGAACAGTTTTATAAAGCAACGAGTTCGTCAAGGCGAACATCACCAGGTGTCCAGCCTGTCCTATCCCTCGTTCTTTATATTTTAGATGTTAAATTTTGCATAATAATCGCAATTGATAAGATGTTAAAGAAGAACATTATAATGGGACGGTAAAGAATTAACAGCCTCTCTGGGATTGACCACCGCATGTTGCGCGTGAGGACAATATGCCGGCGTATACATGAGCTTATCCTCCAATCGCCAAAAAAAGTTGTATCAAGAACAGTTATAAAAGCACCGAGTTCTGTCCAAAGGCTGACTAATCACCAGGTTCCAGCGTCCTATCTTCGTTCTTTATATTTTTAGAACTGTTAAATATTGCATAATAATCGTAATTAGAATAAGATGTTAAAGAAGAACATATAATTTGAAGGTAAAAAATTAACTGCCTTCTCTGGTATTAAACCCCGCATTGGGTTGTGAGAAGCTCATGTTGTATAGCATCCGGGCATTTGTCCTCTCACGCGCAAACATGCGTTGGTTTAATTCAAGAAAGGCATTATTCTTTACCTTCCATTATATGTTCTTTCTTTAACATCTTAATCTAATTGCGATTATTAATGCAATATTTAACATCTTAAATATATAAGAACGAGGGATAGACAGGCTGGACACTGGTGATGTCGCTGAACGGGAACTCGTTTGCTTTATAACTGTTCTTGAATCGAACTTTTTTGGGTTGGAGGATAGCCGGGCAACCGGGCATATTGTTCTAACACGCAACATGCGGTTGTTCAATCCGAAGGCCGTTAATTCTTTACCTTCCCATTATATGTTCTTTCTATAACATTATATAATATATACTATATATATATATATATATAATATATATATATATATATTATTATAATATTATATAATATATATATATATATATATATATATAATATATATATATATTAATATATATATATATATATATATATAATATATATTTCTTATATACTTGATTCTGTCATTTCAATCTGAGTATCAAATGTTGGAACAAAATATATCATCTATCTCTCCTTGCATTTTGCACCAAGTTAGAATAAGAAAATTAATCAAATCAGAACATTTAAAAAATTTAAACTCATTATAATGAGTCTAACATCTGACAACTTTAGTGATAGCGGTATCTGCTTGGTTTCATTTTAGAACGTTCAGGTAGGGAAAATAGCCTGAGAAAATAAGCTAAAAAAACTTATTTCAAAATCATTGCACATTTTTCACAGCAGTTGCCCATCATCAAAATACTTCTACACTTTCCACTACTACTTGCGCAATGAGTCGGATTCTATGAACACCTTTTTAAAAAACTTCCCTTCTTAAGCTGGGCTACTCCCGTAGGTTTTGACACTTTTAAATATATATATATAATATATTTATATATTTATATATATATATATTATATTATTATATATATATATATATATCTATATATATTATAATAATATATATATATATATATATATATATATATATATATATTATATATATATTATATATATATACATCGTATATATATATATATTTTTCTATATTATATATATAATTATATATAATATATAATATATATATTATATATACAGTATATATATATATATATATATATATATATATTAATTTTAATTGTTTTTTTTTTTTCTAAATCGTACTCTGAAGTGTGTTTTGTTTATAAAAATTATAATAAGAAAGTTTTTCTTCTCTAAATTATTTTGTTGAGGAAACGATTTGTCCGTTTTAAACTTTGAAAGTAACTGTCGAAGGAAAAGTAATTTCCAAATTATTAATAACAGAAAAGCTTTTAATTCAACGATATCAATGAAAATGTTGCATTATTTATTAAGAAATTTGTATAAGTAACCAAAATTCGTCCTGTTACGAGTAGATTTTTTTTCAAAAATGTACTGAAAATTGCTTTTCGTCTCTATAAATATATATAAGAAGAATTTCCTAACTTGTATTTGGTAAAATAAACTATGTTTGTTTGAAAGTTGAATAGAGCATGATAAAAGAGCAATTGAAATATAATTAATAGAAGATTAATGTTTAAGTCCTTTTATTTCAATGAAGATATTGCATTATATATATTAACAACTTTATATAAAAAATTGAAACTGTCCCATCACTGGTAAATAAAGATTTCAAAAAGCAGTCAAAGTGTTTTTTTTTCTTTAATTATTTTATTAGGAAAGATTGTGTTAATTACTAGTACTTAAAGGAATAAAATATTATTTTTGTGAATTGATTCAAAATCGATTCAATTAATTACAATAATTGTTATTGTTATATGTATATATAATAAATATATATAATAAATATATATATATAATATAATATATACTATATATTATTATATATATATATATATCTATATATTTTATATATTATATATAAATTATAATATTATATATATTATATATATATATATATATAACTATATATATATATAATATAATATATATATATATATAATATAAAAAATTATATATATATATAATATATTAAATATATATATATATATATATATATATATATATTATATATTATATATATATATATATATATAATAATATATATTATATATATAATAATAATATATATATTAAGAAAATAGATATAATATAATAAAGGCTTTACAAATTACTAAAAATATATAAATATTAAAAAATATAGTTAGGATTGTCATTTCATAGACAATATCATTAATATTTAATATAATATAAATTTAATATATTATAATAAATTATATAATATAAATTAAAATAATTAAAAATAATAAATTATATATTAATAAATAATATAGAAATAGAGCTAATAAAATAATAACAATGGATATTAGGGGATAGGGTAATTAGAGTTCATATTTAATATAGTAAAGATAAATATAATATTAATAATATAGGGAATATAAAATATAAAATTATAAAACTATAAAATTATAAAATTTTAAATTAAAAGTAGCAACAAAATTTAAGGCCGCAATTGAAGGAGCTACGTTCCAATTAGGTTAAAATAAAAAAATATTTAAAACTAATTATATAATTAATAATTGTAACATTTATAGCTAACTATTAGAAATATATAATATATACTAATAATAATATAATAATTCTAATAAGTAAATAATAAATATAAATAATTCAATATTATAGGGGAAATATAAATTAAACATCTAATTAATAATAATATTACACCCCACAAATAGTATATTACTACATTTTATTCATATAAACAATTGATTTCAGTAGCAAATTTATATAAGTAAAAGAGATTATTATATATAAAAATCATAATAGGATAATTATAAAAATAATATCATAAATTAAAAATAAATAAGTGATAGGGAAATGTCTCGAATATAGTTTTAAAATTAAATAGATATATAATTGGTTAGGTTATTAGATATTTTAATTATAATATTATTTTAATATATAAACATATAAATAAAATATATATTAGTTGAAAAAAATATAAATATAATTTTTAAAAATTATATTATTAACATTAAATGATAAGAAAGCAGCGTGAACACATAGCCATAAAAAATATATTTAATTAAAATTAATTAAATAGGCGTATATAAATTAAAAATTAAAGGATAGGATATAGGGTAAATAGAAGAAGATTCACTATTAAGAATATATAATATATATATAATAAATAAAATAAACTACTATATAAAGAAATAAAATTATAATATAATAAATGAAATAATTAAAATATATATATAAAAATCTATAGAATTATAAATTATAGAACTAATATATTTTAATCTAAATAATTAAGACATATCATTTATCCAATTACAATGAGATAATTAACTACACAGCTTTAAAATAAAATATAAATATTTAATTAATTAATTATATAAAATAATATAAAAATAATTAGGTAATTATAAAGAATAGTAAGGAAAATAAACTATAAAATAAATAATATATTAATTAAAAAAATAATATAGGAGAAATATAAATAAAATATAAATTAAATAATATAATAAACACAACAAAAAAAAAATTAAGATAGTAAAAGAAAGCATTAAAGTAAAAACTATTATAAATAATTTACACAAATTTATGTAACTATACATAATCATATATTACAAAAAGAAAATAAAGTATAAGAAAATATTAAAAATATAAATTATAATTAAATACTATAGTTAATAATATAGAATCTAATATTATAATATATAATATAAAATGATCTACATATAATATATATAGTAATTTAGCTCTATTAAATAATAAAACATAAATATAAAAAATAGGTAAAATAATATATATACATATTAATTTACTAAATAATAATAAAACAATATTTAAGAATATTAATAAATAATAAATAAATAATAAAAATAAATTATAAATAAATAGAGATAGAGGCAGGATAAAATTAAAAATTATAATAAAATAATAAAATAAAATAGATTAATAAAAAAAATTAACTATATCATTAAGATTACACACAACACTAGTAAAAAACATATAAACTACCTAACCTCCCCCCAAATATTCACCAAATAGGATAGTATACAGAACATATACATACTCATAAATAACACTCAATATAATCAAGGATAATTATTAAATAAAAGAATAATATAATAGCATTAATTAATACAATACGCGTTATATCACATATGGTAGAACCGAATAACATTAAACTAAGTAACAAAATAATAAAAAACTATAGAGTAAAAATAACTATACATACTACCCCATAGACACATATCACCATAGGAACTAAACAAAGATTACATCATACCACAGAATACTTAACTAGGATAAAGGTAATATATACACATTAGATCATATAGGCTTAGATATTATTAAAAAACCCAACTAGTAATAATCCGTATTATATAATTATATAAACTAGAAATATAGGCTAAATAGAAAATATTTAAATTTGAAAATCTTTAGGCAATAATATGTAAATAATGAATTAAGAAAAATTGGTAGAGAATACACTATGACCATCTAAGGGCGCGGAGGATAATATTAATAAGACCAGTTAAATAATAAAATAGTAAATTATATATATATATAATGGACTTAAAATATAAGACATAAAATAAAGAAATAATATATAACAGTACTAATTTTATTAGTCCTAAAGTGTCAACTACCCATTATTTCATTAATAAAAATAAATTATATAACAATAAATATTATCTTATAATTTAAAAGATAATATAAATATAATAATAAAATTATATTGAGTGTGGGGAAATATTTAAAAAAATTATTATATGCTAATATCTATTTAAAATAAGGATAAATATTATATTAGATTATTATATAATTATAAATTTAAGATAATTAGGGATAAATAAAATAAGAATGTATTTAATTAAATAAGGGTTAATAAAAAATATTAAATTAAATTAAGCTATATATAGTTTAATATGGTATAATTACTATATAAAGAAAATAATATATAATATTAATATAACTATAAGGGAAAATCTAATAGGATATAAATTAAATAAAAATTATAAAAAACAAAATTATAAAAATTTGTAAATATTAATAATATATATAAATAATTAATATATAAATAAAATAAGGCATAAATTAGTTAATAGTTATTATATATAATAAGGTAATAATATTAATTAATATTTTATAATAAAACTAAATATTATAGGATATATATATAATATTATTAATTTATATATAATTATGAAATTATAAAATAATAAAAATATTAAATAAATAAAATAATATAAAAATTATATATAATTATATATAATTTATAACTAAAATATAATATATTAAATTTAAATAAATGATTATAATAATAATAATAAGATATAATAAATAATTTATTATATATATATACATTAGGGTAATAAATAAATTTAATAGGGAATAAATAATATCAAACAATAATATGGTTATAATTTATATATAGAAAGGGGATTGTATAAATAAAGTTATATTGATATTACTAATAAGGATATAATTAAATTAATTATATAGGAATTATATGATTATAAATTTATTATAATTAAACATACCATTAAGTATAAATAAATAATAATAATATATAGGTATATGAAATATTATATATAATAAAATATTAATAGATTATATTTT
>JABUQX010071064.1:0-23711 GCA_015478945.1 Trachelipus rathkii
GAGAGAGATTTAGTGAAGGATGCATAAGATGTATTGTCAAAATGGTGGATTTCTGTGATAAACTTCTTGGGTGGGCAGATAAGTGGCACATGAATTTTTTAATAGTAAAAAGTGTATTTTGTGTAAGGTCTTCACCTAGGTTACTCAATAAAAGTTCTTTAACTACAATATGAATGGGGGTTGGGCTGTGGATGTCGTGGACCAAGAAAAAAGGGATTTTGAGGTGTGATTCTAAGGGGTTCAGATATATGTTGAAAGTATGCTTAGATCAGTTGTTTTTTGGGTTTTATGCATCTAGAATATAAAGCTAGATAAGATGCTGGGCGATATAAAATTGCAATGTTGTTTTACTAAATGAGCAAGTAAGCTAATAAGTTGTGATACTGATGTAGGTTGAGAGCTATGTTAGGGTGGGTCCAGGGTAATATTGAGTATTTGTGCACTGAAGTTTGGTGGTGCCCTTAGTTGTAGAGAGAAGAGATCTTAGATATGCTAGATTATTGATTTATTACATAGGGATGGAATTCAGATGGATGATTTTCTGGTTTGAGGTTAAGAGCTAGTTGATGGAGAGGCTGAAGGAGTTAGGTATTATGTGTTTCTCTGGTAGAGAGTGCGATGTTGTCTCTAGAGGGGACATGATAGCGTAAAGATTCTGATGATTAGTTAGAGCGTTCAGCAGTGAGGGTGTGTGTTATTTGTTTTGCTTGTCTGGTTAAATTGTCTACTATAGTGGATCTGTGTTATTTGCGAAGTGAAGTTTAGTTAGATCGAAATTGATTGTTGTGTATGTAACTGTGTAGTTTTAGAAATTGTGGTGTTACTTTATTATTGTGTTGATTATTTTTGCTGTTATTAATTAATTTAGGTTGAGTATTTTGGACTCGAGTCATGTGTTTATTTGGTAACATGTGAGGTCATGATGTAATGAGATTTTGTTGTATATCTGTGGTATTTGCGAGGTTTATTTGAATTAATAAATTTAAGTTTTGTCGGTGCGTCATGTAACATTAGTCTGTTAATACGAATTGTTATATTAAGTGGTTGGTGAGAGTGGTTTTTTAAACTAACTTAGTTTTACGTCAGATGCCCATGAGCCTATGAGTTAGGCCAGTTTTAACATATTTTGTGTGTAGTAGTAGACTATACCTAACCCTAGCCTAGGCTATACAGTTATGCAAGCTTGTTTTAAGATATTAATTTCTTTCTAGGCCTTAGTGATATTTAGTAAACTGTAGTAGGTGAAATAATTGGTACAAGTTGGACTACTGTTAGACCTACCACAAAAAAAAAAAAAAAAAAAAAAAAAAAAAAAAAAAAAAAAAAAAAAAATTTTATTTTACCGTGGCGCTAAACTAAGCATGTATAATGCTTATTCAATATTTTAATAGTTGTTTTAAAAGGATATTAGTTTATTATCCCTGGCTTAGGCTAAGCTAGATATAAGCTTGTTTAAATTTTTAACTTGTTTTAAAGATATTAGTTTATTTCGTTTTAGGCTTTAGGGATATTTAAACTGTAGTTGGTAAAATAAATATTACAAGTTAGTAAAGTTGATAATATTTTAAAGTATGTATGCTCTGTGTGATAACTGTGGGACTGTGAGAGGTGAATATGTGAATAACTGCCCTGCTTGTGTTGTGAATGCAGAGAATGTGTTGCTAAGGAAGAAGATTGCAAGACTGAGTGAAGATATGAATGAATTGAAAGAAGTTATTTGAGTTGAGAAAGGAGGGAAGTGTCAAGAAAAAGTTAGTAGGGATGTCGATGGCGAAGAGGGAGCGGGATATAGGGGTAGATAGGAATATTGATTCACCTAGGCAGGAAGACTGAGGGGTAAGGAGTAAAGTAGGTTGAAAATAGGTCCTGCAGATGCAAGTATATGAGTTCTCAGAACTGAGATATAATTAAAAGATTGAAGGATCTCGAAAGTCAATCAGCCTGTGACTGCAGTAACAGGTTCGACTGTGCTTCCAGATCGGGGAGGGATTCAGAGAGTTGCCAATGTGTTAATGTTGAGGTTTTCTACAAGGGAAGACTGATAAATCTGCTATTGGAGACTCTATGAACGATACTACGATAGGACTTTTCAAAGTAAGAATAAAAAAAACGATTGAGAGTATGTTATCCAGGTTGGGGCAGAGTGAGTGATATTTTCCGTGGGGAAGACAGATAGAGAGATTGATTCTACAAATGTTGATTCAGATGTGATTGTGCATGTGGGTACAAATGATATAGGGACATAGAAGGTTAGAAGAATTAATAGCAGATTATAGGAGATTGATTCAGAAGATGAAAGCTAGTGGAAGAAGGTGCATGATTTCTGGGATTTTACCTAGGTTAGTTTGCAGGTCAGGAATGGGGGAAGTAGGGCTTTTAAGTGTAAATGAAAGGATTAGGAATTTATGCTTTTTCAGAAAATATTAGTTTTTGGATTTTGTGGAGAGAATTTCTGATAAAGATCTTTTTGCAGCAGATGGAGTTCACTTGAGGTCCGTAAAGGTGTTGGCTTTTCAGCACCAGTTGGAGACTTGTTTAGGCAAAAAACTAGGGTAATTAGTGGGGGAAATGGCTCAATTCTGGATACGAATAATAGCAATGGTAACGGTAATAGTGGGGATATAAATAAAACTAGTGTTACAGGCTCAAATAAGGATAGCAATAAAAATAGCAGCATTTCGAATATAAAATGCTTTTACACAAATGCTCATAGCCTTAGAAATAAAAAAGATGAGCTGATTAGTTATATCATAAATGAGAATCCTTGACATTATTTGCATAACTGAAGCATGGGATAAGGGAGATTTTATGGGGACTCCGTTCAGGAATATGAAAGTAGACGATATTCACTTGTATTTATATCCAGCAGTAGAGGAAAGAAGGTGGGGTGGTGGCGCTTATATGTATGAATAGCAATATTTCCAATCTGTATAATGACTGACTTTAAAACTAATCATTGATATTGAATAGTATGGTAGATATCTTAATGTTAATAAATCCATATAGAATAGGGGATTTTTATAGACTCCTGGCCAAGTCAAGAATAGACTCAGAAAATTCGTGAAAGCAAATTGGAATGACAGGCATGCCCACAGAAAGAAAAAGTATAGTCATAATGAGAGATTGTAATTATCCGGATATTGAGTGGGATTCCTTGACTAGTGATGGATCAGAGAAGTTCCGTATTTATAAATTGTATACTAGATAACTTTTTGTGCCAAGACATGGTCCATTGAACCCACAAGACACGAATGCACTATTAGACTTAAATATTAACTAACGAGTGAAAGTATGGTGGTGAGGTTAGAGTTGAAGGAAGAATTTAGGATTGTGACCATAAATATATAATAGAGTTTAATATGAATGTGAATATCTGGGCCCAAATTGGCAAGTTAATAAGGAAAGGATCTTAGGTTTCTCCGAAATGGTAATTTTACCAAATTACGAGACCTGCTTAGTATAATTGACTGGGATAAAGAGTTTAAAGACCAAAACTGTTTTATCATGTGGGAAAATTTTAAGCAAATTTTAATGATATTCATCAGTACTGTTTAAAGAATAACCCATTAGGGTGGCGAAGAGAAAACCTGTTTTGGTGGAATAGGAGAGAGATAAGAGATAAAATAAATGAGAAAGCGTAGATGTTTTAAAAATATTCAAGGGTATAATAGGGAAGATGATTAAAAAATTATAGGAAAAATAGAAACGAACTTAACAAGTCAATAAGGAAGGCAAAGAGGAGAGGCAGAAAGTATTTAAGCAAGGAATTAGATAATAAAGAACCTCGAATGAAATTTTTTATCTGTGTTAATAAATTTAAAAGTAAGAATAGGACAATTGGTCCAATTAAAATTGATGAAAATTTAGTGAGTTCAGATATGGAGTTGGTCAACATTTTCAATGCTTATTTTGCTTCAGTGTTTACAGAGAAAGATTAGAGAATAGTTTGGAGACTAATAGTTCTTGTATGCATGTAACCAAATAGACTTACAGAATTTGAATTTTGATGTACAAAAGATCGATTAAAACTGTTTATTAGACCCATATTTGATCCAGGTAAAGCCTGCAGGGCCTGATGGGATATCATGGTATGAATTCCTGAAGAGGGTAGTACAGCATGCAAAGGCACTGGTATTTGATTTTATTAAAAGCGATCTATAACACTTTGTGAGGTTACCAGATGACTGGAAAACAGCATATTTTGTGCCTATTTATTAAGAAAGGTAGCAAGGAAGATTTGGGAAATTATAGGCCAGTTAGCTTAACATCTCTGGTTGTAAAGGCTTTCTTGAAAAGTTAATGAAAGGTCAAATAGAGAAATATTTAGAAGATAACAGGTATTGTATGATCCCAGCAACGGTTTTCAGAAAGTGTAGGTCATGTCAGACAAAACCTTTTATAATTTATGGAATACATTACTGACATAGGAATGACAAAGGAGATCCAGTTGATATTGAATATTTAGACTTTAGCAAAGCTTTTGATAAGCGTTCCCCCAACATAAGGGGCTTATGAAGAAAGTTATTGCAAATGTGGTATAGGTGGAGTGGTACATGGTGGATTAAAGAAGTGGTTGCGAAATAGAAACAGTGTGTAACAACTAAATGGGAATATAATCATACATGGGAAATAGTGAAAGATGGTGTCCACAGGTTTCAGTGTTTGGGGCCACTATTTTCCTCCATATCATATAAATCGGATTTGACCAGCGGACTTAAATGTAAGTTTCTAAGTTTGCAGATGATACTAAAGTGGCCACCTCCAGTTAGGAAAATAGTGAAGGAGCAAAAGATTCAAAATGATGCTGATAAACTTCTTGGTGGCGCAGATAAGTTGGCAAATGAATTTTAATAGTAAAAAAGTGTTAAAGGTCTTCTCACCTAGGTTACTCAAATTAAAGTTTTAACTACGATATGAAAGGGGATTGGCTTGAGTCTGTGGACCAAGAAAAACATTTAGGTGTGATTATAAGCAGTAATTTGAAAGAGCTAATCAGTGTGTGGAAGCTAGAAATAAAGCTAATAAGATCTGGGCATGATAAATCGCAATGTTGTTTACAAGAGCAAGGAAGTAATTAGTAAAACTGTATAATAGCTATGTAGGCCAGTAATAGAGTATTGTGCACAAGTTTGGGCCCCCTTATTTAAAGAAAGACTAGATATGCAGAGAGAGTGCAACGTAGAGCAACAAGGATGATTCTGGGTTTTTAAGGGTAAGAGCTATGAGGAGAGTCTGAAGGAGTTAGGAATGTTTTTCTGTAGAAAGGCGATTTCTCCGAGGGGACATGATACAAGTCTACCAAATATTTACATCTATTGATAATACAGAGACCAATAAATTTTTCACAATAGAACATGGACAGGTGACCAGGGGCATAATAAGAAAATTAAAAAGAAAGCATGCCATCTTGATATAGAAGCATTCATTCAGTATTAGGGTGGTTAAATTTTGGAATGATCTGCCAGAGGATAAGGTGTTGTTGAGTGGTGAACTCGATTGGCAAACATTTAGAAAGGGTTAGATTGTTTATGGATAGATTGGGTATCATATAATATATTGACGAAGCCAAATTGGCAGGTTTTTAGTTATAGCAATTATTAATGTTAATGCATGTGTGACCATAACTTAGTTAGTTAATGCCATCGGATGGTTTGGGTATCAATAATATATATACTATCATTAGATTTTGACTAAGCCAATTTGTGGAATTTGTAGTTGCAACAATTTTGACTAAGCCCCTAGGGTGCTTTGGTGGGATTTGCAATGAGCATGTTTGTGGTTAGTGGGTTGACTGGGACAGTCTCGATTAGGCCCATGTGGCTTCTTACTGTCTCTATATTCCTAATGTCCTAATGTCCTAAAGTCTATAAAATATTTACATCTATTGATAATATGGAGACCAATAAATTTTTCATAGAAGAACATGGACAGGTGACCAGGGGGCATAATAAGAAAATTAAGAAAAAAGCATGCATTCAGTAATAGGGTTGTTAAATTTTGGAATGGTCTGCCAGAGGAGGTTGTTGAGTGTGACTTGATTGCAACATTTAAGAAAGGGTTAGATTCGTTTATGGATGGGTTGGGTATCATATAATATATTGACTAAGCCAAATTGGAGGGTTTTTAGTTATAGTCGTTATTAATGTTAGATGGCATGTGTGACCATAACTTAGTTATTAATGCATGTGGATGGTTTGGGTATCATATATATATATCATTAGTTTTGACTAAGCCAAATTGGTGGATTTGTAGTTACAACAATTTGACAAGCCCTAGGGTGCTTTGTGGATTTGCATGAGCATGTTTGGTTAGTGGGTTGACTGGGACAGTCTCGATAGGCCCATGTGGCTTCTTACTGCCTCTATATTCTTAATGTCTTAATACGCAGTAGTTAGGTTGCATATAGGGTATAGTCCAACATTATTGAATGGACATCTTCCTAAATTAAAATTGATTTACTTTCCAGTCTTCACTAATCTCACGCCTATGAATTAGTGAAACATTTTCTACTGCATTGTTTGAAGTACCTTTTTTTGCAAGAAAGTATGTTTCCAGGAGAACAAGACCTGGGTGTCTCCATTTTTAATGTGGGTACCTATTTAGGTAGACCTACACAGAAATTGTTTCCTGTGGTGTGTTGTTTGGTCGTAATTAAAATTACCTATAAGCTCAGAATCTATCTTATTGGATCCTTTTGTAGCACAGTTTTCTTATCTGGCATTTTTTTTTAATGAGCTCTAGAAACTTAATAGGGTCATTCAGGATGAAATGGAATGTTTATACCTGATAATATTTTAAAATTATTTTAAATAGCCTACATATGGTAATAGTTGGGCAGAATCACTCCATCACCAATTTTTATAAAAATTACTGATCCTGACCAACATCCCACCTCCACTAAACAACATATCACACACCAAATATCATATACAAATATGATAGCTGTTTTTGACATTAGCATTTATCAAAAAAATCTATCCATGTAAAAGTTATATTTACAGCAACATTGATACATATAGGTTTGATGTAGGTAAGCAGCAATATCAATCCATATAGATTTGAAGTAGGTTCACAGCAATGTCAATTGATACAGCCCACAGCAGGCATTAGCATTTGAGCTAGGTAGGTAAGGTTAGCATTTGAGCTAGTAGTTCTCGAACTATAGTCGGGTCTGGTTTTAAGGTTAATGATGGGTTCATGTAGGGACTGACGCAGGACATATTCGATGTGGACATATTCATCTAACTATAGGAACCTACAAACCTACTGAATATATAGTATGCCACAACAGGAGATACAAGAGAAATTTAGGGATGTCTGTAAGCTATGTTGTTAGAAGTTGGGTTGTAGTGGGGGGATTGGTATGCGTATTGGAATTCTACTATTGTAGGTGATTGATTGTAGCTGGTGGATATAGATCGGATAATTCAGGGTGAATAGGCTGCAAGATTGGATATTTGAGAAGCGATAAAGTGTTGAATGAAAACGGAGATGAAGAGAGGGCGTTGTTACACCATTAAGTAGCGATTGGCCTATTAACCCTGGCTAAGCATAGAATTGTATATGGATATTTTTCGATTCTTAATCATGGAACAAATTCCATTCATTATCTAATCAATAAATAAGCTAATGGAAGGTATTTCCACGCTGCGACTGCTTAAAATGGGGGAAAGACTGGTCCACTCCTCTGGAGGGGAAAACTGGTCAGCTTTAATAAATTTTCTATTCATTCTCTTTATTCTGCCACACTCTTTCTATCTCTCGGAGGTTTCTTTTAAGTAACTTAATAGATTATTTTTAACATTATATAAATTAAGTAATTAATGTACACCTACTATCAAAATTTCCCTAAGTGGAAATTTTTTTTTTTTTTTTTTTGCAAAAAAAATTCTAAGACCTCGTGAATCTCGTAGAATTAAGATAGAATTTTGAGTTAGATGCATATTGGGAAGTCTATTTTTATGCAAGAGAAGCATGTAGATGTTCTAAAATATTATAAGCTTCATTTAAAGTTCTAAGTTTTTTCGAATTTCGGGGGGAAAACTCGGCTCGGTGCTCTCTCTTCTCTCTCGTCGCATTCGGAAAAACCGGTCAGTTAACACTTGTAAAAAAAATGTCATTTTTTTTTTAGAAACATTAAAACAAACCGGTCTACTTCTCTCATCTCTCTCTCTCTCTCTCTTTCTCTCTCTTCTCTCTCTCTCTTCTCCTTTTTATGTAATGTAGATCTTCAGCTTTGTTTTAATGTTATTCTATACTATCTTTCTTTTATTATTATGATTATTATATTTATTATTATTATTTAATATTATTATTATTATTTTATTATTATTATAATAATAATATATATAATATAATAACAATAATAATAATAATAATAATAAATATTATTATTATTATTATTATTATTATTATTATTATTAATTATTTATAATAATATAATAATAATCTAATAATAATAATTAATAATAATATAATAATAATAATAATTAATAATAATATAATATTATTATTACTATTATTATTATTATTTATATTATAATTATTATTATTATATTATTATTTATTAATATATTTCTAATTATTTATTTATTATTATTATTTATTATTATTTTAAGCACTGTATCTTACGAGTAAGCCTACGTACGCAGATTTACAGATTATTATTATTATATTATTCATAGGCACTTTATATTACGAGGCATACGCAGATTTCACGTAAACGTTGACAAACAAAAATTTTTACAATTATTTATAATTTAAGTAAGACAATCGATATAATAATATAAAATTAATAATAATATAACTAGATATAATTTAATTAATAATAATAATATATAAATATTATTATTATTATACTATTATTATTTTATTATTATATATTATACATTATTATTTTATTATTATTATATTTTTTTGTTTATTTCTTATATTATGTATGATAATTAACTTTCATTTTCTTATTATATAATACTACAATAATAATAATAATATCTATTCTTAATTATGATAACCATACTATATTCTACACTCATTAACATATTTGATTGTCTAAATATTAAATTATAGATATTATGTTGATAATTTTTTTTGTCAACAGTATATCGTGGCAACTGTGCTTATAACGTTGAATATCTATAATCATAATAATTGAAATGTATTATAATTGTTATAAGTGTGTAATATATTATTATTATTTAATTTATTATTTAGAATAAGTTATTATTTAAAATTTATTAGTCATACAACTTTTTATTTTTTCAAATTTTTTAATTTAGCATAAAACAATGAAAATAATAAATTTATTATAATTTATTTAGGTAAAAAAACTTCAATTTAAAAACTTAACAATTTAATAATTATATAATTTTAGTACATCTTGTTGATTTTTTTCTCAGATCTCAATTCATACTTGTGCTTCTCAAAGTAACATTATTAAAATCTATCTTATTTATTGAGTCAATTTTATCAATTAAAATATTTAATCATTGAGCGTACACGAAGACGTGATGAATAAATTTTTAAGTTTCAAGGTAAGAAACCGTAGTATCTTCCACCATAATTCTGTTCAAATGTAAAGTACATGACGCCAGGTTTTTTCCGTAAATGTGGTAAATTATTGTGTCGAGACAAAAGTAAGGTGATTTTTATTTAATGCTTGTATATATGTTATATCAATAAAATATTTTAAAATAATATATATTATTGTATATTTTTATTTATTTTATATATCTATAACAATCGCTATTCATAGCAAGATCGTGTAAGTAAATAAAAACTAATTAAGTATAATGTAGATTAAATTTTATCGATTTTTTATCATGATTACATTAAAAAAGAAAAAATACTAGGCGATATATTAATTTAGACGGTTATTCCCCTCATTATATATTTTACGTAGTCGTATGGATATATATATAATATACTCCGATATTATTTTACTTCACAAAGAACTGTTTGTGATGGGGTAGAGTATAAGTGTGACCGTAAATTAATATTGCACTGGAAACCAAGAAAAGTAGTAGTAAATATTAATAATAGAATAGAAGCGATAAGTGTGAAAGTAATAGCCCTCAGCTACTTATCACTACCTCATTGTATACCTTATGTATTAGTGAAGAATATCGTATCGTATAGTCAAATAATCCACTCCATATATATAAAATTAAATACGGACTCACTATGGACCACTCATAGCGTTGGGACAGTGGTGGCTTAGCACCACTCTATGAGTATCAGTCAAGTAGGGTTTCATGCCTGGACTTCTAGTGGTGCAACTTTTGCTACTAAGATCAGTCAACCTTTGTTGGATTTTTTTTTTCTGAATTCAAGACCATAAAATCCGGTCTAGGCTTGTTGATATTGCCATTTCTCTCACACTACTGCAAGTCAATTTCTATCAAATAATCTATAGTAGTGCTATACTTATATAATTGACATCAAAGTTTTCTATTATATGCTCTTTTAAGTATACAGCTATTCAGCATGCACTTCCAGCCGTGGACGGTGGCTCGAATGCGGACACCAATTATAGAGGGGTGAATCGGCCCTTCTTTAACTTTCCGTTTTTAAGTATACAACAAATCCGAATATTCTAATCTTATAATTTTTTACTTAACTCTTTTAGAACACATTGGTCTATAATAACTGACTTAATAAACTCAATTAATGATAGTATCAATTAAAAATTGTGCAAATTTAACGGATCCATAAATAAGAATAATCCAATAGTCTGGTGGTCCCTTTCTTCTCAAAACGATTCACCCTCTCCGGTAAAAAATCATTATGTACATACACTTTTGGAATTTCTATTTTTTGTATATAAATCTATTTTTTTATTTATAATATTCTTTTCTTTTAATAATAGTTATATCATTACCATCACCATTACCACTATTAACATTATATAATTACATAGTTACGGAAAAACAATGTCAATATATAATACATAATAATAGAAAAACAGAATGGTGGTCTGAGTCAGCCCAATCATTTTGTATTCTTTTATGGGTAGGATATCCTGTGTATATTTCACGCACTAAGGTTAGGGACCACGTAGTGATCATTACTATCTAGCACTAGTCCTATTTAGAAACATATTTAATCTTAATAGACCAGTTTTAAAAGCACGAATTATAAAATACGCTCATGTAAGTCTCGAGTGTACCTAAGCGCACTGAAAAATAAATCTTAATGGAGTCCATCATTCACTTACATCATTTTTCCACTTTATAACAAGAGTTTATAATGCACGAAAATACTCACTTTTATGCGTACATGGTGCAAATTCTATATTGACATGACTCTATTTCTAGTCACACAATCTCTTTATCCTTTCCCTCTCAGCTATAATATTATATATCTTTTTAAAAATAATAAATCTCTTGCATCTATGTAAAGATGTATAGAGTCTTAATATAGCTGTTAAGCATCTAACATAACTTCATGACGGAGCCTGTTTAGCCTCTGGGAAAATTTGTTTTTTTATTATTCTAATTTTTAATTTTATCTTTAGAATGGACTTTCAATTCATCCTTCCTAATACTAAAAGGTGTTTGAAGGGGGCTTCGGTCAAACCCTCTTTTACACACCATACCGCCGACGCATATAATCTTTAACAGATCCTTCTCATAATTATAAATATCATGTACTCGATACAGACTTCTTACCTCAGGCGCTAACATGGGCTTTTTGACCAATTTTTTTAAACCATAGAACATATACTTCATCTTTGCCTTACAAAATGGAATAGGGTTAGGATCAATTTGCCTTTTCATTGAAAAGAATGATATTGCATTCTCACTTTCTTTCGTTATTCTACTCATGCCATCATTCTAGCACATTCCTACGCATGCAACTATCATCTCCTTCTAATTCTTGTCATTATCTCCATTCCTTTTATACAAGATTGAATTACGCTAAGGAGATCATTAACACATTCCCTTCCTCAAACTTTTTCGCTTTTATTATCAAATCCAAAGTACTCGTTCTCTTTTATTCTAACGACACGCCTCATAAAATTTATTGATTATATTATATGTCATAGCTACTTTTGATTCTTGAGAAGTCTATTCACCAGAAACACATTAATATGAACTTCACACCTTAGTCTCAAAAATTGCTTTAGATCTTTCCTATTAATGCCTATTCTATATATTATTTAAATATTATAATACGCTTAATTTTTAATTAATTGAGTAAACCGTTAAGTAAGAACATCTTATCTAGGTATTACTTTTTATACATTTTATTCTAGTTTCTAATAATACTTAAATCTATTTGATCTCAAAGTAGTGGTGTTGGCACTTATTGATTTAACTCATACGGCATTATCTTTTAATTACATATTTCTGATTTAAATGTTCTAGCTTTCTGATTTTGTAGTAACACACACTAGAATAATGCTGTAGCCTATTAACTCGCGACTAAATAACAGCAAATTAAGTAAATTATAATATTGTTAAATTAATTATTTATAAAAGTAAATATTAATTTATGAAAATAGGCTTGACATCAGCCAATGTGTGTTAAGTCGCATAATGTAAGTGTCGAACAGACACCATATCATTTATATGGGCAAATGAATATAACTAGGATTATTATGTATGATTAACTCTAATCATGAACTGCACCATATCTATAACTATTTATTTCTCTTTATTTATTAGCCATCATTATGGGTTGAGTTGGTATGATAATGCAGAGTCTCATTTATTCATTAGTGAAGCATTCTTCATTATAATTTAAATAAAATCTTGTCAAACTGGTTATAACATGGTAGTTTATAGCGTAACATTATTGCTCTCCCGTCAGACTATTTCCGTAAAAAGAAGAATACTACATATTTAAAACATCATGCGAATCTACTATCTTTAACTATTATCATTTTTCATTAATTAGTCAATTCCAGATTCACTATTTCTCTCTCCTATACTATTTACATACATATGTTTCTACCTACCCAATTCATGAGAAATAAACGTATTCATCAACGTAAGGTCTTACTTCATGAATTTATGTTTTTAATATTTTATTAGTATCATAACATTTATTTTAGTAATTTAAATATCTTATTTGATTATATCTAAATTAATTATCACAAATTAAAAAAAATTAATATCTAAATAACTAATTATCTTTTATTCACTGAAATTAATTGGGAGTCATTCATGACATGTAACTATTAATTAATGCTATAGGGGATTATGCCCTAATCTCTCTGACCCTATTTTAAATATTGAAATAAATTAATAAAATATCAATAAGAAGTAAAGAATTTAATAGTATGACCTAGAAATAGTGATCTCCATAAAGAAGAAGGAACTAAGCCTTTGGCTTTTTAGATTGTAATAAGGTAAAATAAGTACAGAGTATTAGAAGATTTGATTATAGACTTATTATGAGATATATAATTTATATACTCAACTGTTACTCATATATATTGAAGCAAAATAGATATTATTGTGAGAAAATAAAATTTTTTAAGAACAACCTTTTTATATTTGAATTTCATTACTAATATCTACTTAATATTTATATTATAAATGATTTAGTTTCAAATAAAATTTCTCTCACTTTTCATTAATAGGTAGATAAGGCCATGTAGCATAATGTGGAGTTTAGATAAACATTGAATAAGAAAATTAATCGTTATTGAAAATGTGATTATATATTTAATATTAAATTTAGAGTTATATTAATGAAATTATGGCAAGTAAAACTATAGAAATATACGATCTCAAATAGTCCGGTAAATTAGAATTCATTATTTTACATAATTTTACTCTTTTAGGATATTCAGTATTTTTATCACGAACTCAGCAATACTTTATGATTGATATAGTCTTTTAAATGTTTATACTACTTCATCTCTTTTGTTAATCTTCAAATCCACATTCTTTATTCAGCTACGTGTTCTGAAAATCATCTATTAAATTTTATATTTACTATTATAATAGCTTTGCATTTAATGCGTT
Organism: Trachelipus rathkii; assembly: GCA_015478945.1. NCBI lineage: Eukaryota > Metazoa > Arthropoda > Malacostraca > Isopoda > Trachelipodidae > Trachelipus > Trachelipus rathkii. The sequence goes on from JABUQX010071064.1 coordinate 13,977, forward strand.
TCAAGGATAAATAGATGCTAATGATAGAAAAATAAAGTTCTCCAAATTTTTTACAGGTAGTTAAGAATAAAAAAAAAAAAAAATTGTGTGATTTTCTCAGAAAACGGGAGTTAGTCATTAAGAATGGAAACGTATATAATGACATGACTACTCGCATAAAAGAACGGAAGAGGATATCGAAAGGAATTCTTTGTATAATGCCGCGGAAGTGGTTTTTATACGAAGCTGTAGAAGCCATTAATCTGCAATATAAGTAAGTGAGGTATAAGTAATTTCTAAACTTTAGTTAACATAAATGTACATTAAAAGAGGGAAACTCAAATTCTTTTATATTTAGCATTGAAAGATTAAGCTTATTCGCCAAAGTAGGGTAAGCGCATACGTCGTTCTTTTGACTCATCCTCAATGTGTTTTCAGGTGCCTATACTCTTCCTAAGTCCTATATCGGGTTAGAGGGCAATCAACTAACGGATAAGATAATTATCATTATGAGCTTGTGAAGTACATTTAAGTACAGGATTTTTTTTATCAAACTTTTAGTGTTGTTTTGTGAATAAGATTCAAACAAATTATATTTCTGATACTTCATTGGACTATATGTGTCAGATAGTTCCAAGTGGGGGTACTGCAGTATTTTTAGGAAGCCTATATCTTTTTTGCTGAGTGCTGGATAACTAGCATCGGTTTATTTGCAGAGTTAGATTACTATGGTCGAGAGCCAAAAGCATTTGGCTAATACAGGACTCACCTCTTCTATTCTTTGAGATATACCATTAATAAGTCATGGATGTGAGAAAATTTCTCCAGTATTGTAATAAATAGAATGTCTGTTCGACTCAATAGTGTTAGCACTTAGCTAGAGCTCGAGCTGGTTTGGCGGGGAGGCCCGTAGAAGGTTTTGAGTGTTTCTAAAGCGTATAGTCTTCGCTTCTTTCTCTTTGGTACACGCCTAAGCTTTCAGAGGTATCGAATAATGATGGTTTCCTTGTATAGGCTCATCGTTCGGTCTCGTGAGGTAACACTTTCTTGAGAGTACCAATTCAAAGGTAGAGGGTTAAAACGATTCACTTTAGGTACTCATAGTTGAATAGTTATCTTACACACTCATAATACTCGCGTTTATTTGCACTCTTCAAAGGATTTCGAAAGTTCTACTCTAAGTATTTTACCGGTTTAAAAATTACTATTGGACGCAGGTGTTTATTGGCCCTCCTGATCGAGTTGTTTGGCGGAGTACACGGACCGAGTCAGTAGGTATGTTAGTGTCGTATCTTATTGACGTCTCTGTCGCTCGCTCATTGGAGCACTAGAGCTTTTACGATGAAGGTAAAAGAATTGGGGTTTTTCTTTTTGCTAATTCGTTGGTCTTGTATGGTTAACACTTTCTGGTGAGTACCTATCATGCAATTTTCAAGTGTGTAAGGGTGTGTCGTAAGATGACACGTTAGACCATATTGATAGTATGTTAAATTTAGTTGAAGCGTTTATGCGAGAATATCTTAGAGTATTAATATATATTATACTCATATATAATTTATATTTATATTATTTATGAAAGATTTTTTTATATATATTAGACTATATATATAATATAATAGGGGTTTATTATATATATTAGTATATTATATAATATATAACATAGTTATATTTTAATTATAATATTATATATAAATAATTATCTAAATATGTTTGGATTTAATTATATAAGTAGTAGAATATCTATGATACAATAAGTATATATATTATTTACTATACTCACTACTATATCTCAATTTTCACACTATCAGAGGTGTGTGCGGTTCTCTCTTTCGCTTTAGTCCGTCTACGTTTTATTCCGTCTAGTCGTTGACGGTACTATGTCCAAAAAGAATAGGTGCGGTAACTATGCGAGGTGCGGAGTTGTCAGGAAATTAGCGGACTTGCACGTGTGGGAATCATAAAAAGTTTCCGCCTCTTTTGTTCCGCACTTTTTTTAATAATGAAGAATATGAGATTTTACAAAAAAGTAAATTTTGCCGGCGTGGCTTTCTATTGACTTACCAACATCATGGCTTTGCACTCTAATCTGCATCCATCGGAATGAACACTCTCTAACTCGTAACCTAATTTTATGCTCTTGCCTGAGACCCAGTGGCTAAGGAATTCATCCTCCAGGTTCGATTAACTATATCCAACTATACTATTTCATAGATTTCCGAATCTGAAGGGGGGGAGTATGTGCTCTGTAACATTAACACCGATAAACCGTTCTCGGAATCTCGATCTCCTATTCGATGTTTCTGGTGGCTTAAAATCTTTCTAACCTTCTACTACAATACATCTTGTGTCTTCTGCGTACTGGTTCTCCTACAGATACAAATTGTCATCGCCTTTTTGTTGAATATACTTGACTTTCTCACCGAGACTTCATATTTTTCATCAAATGCTGAGGCTCCCATATTTAGAGGATTCAATGTACACAACAACACTGAATGGTTGGGTCCTCTCATACTGATTTTAGGTTGGGAGGAAGCTGAATCATTCAGTATTCTCAACGATCTGAGGCAAACTATTAAAACCAACAACATTTAATGCAAATAAATATTACTTGAACACTGTACCTATGTTTCCACTAGTCTTCTCTCTATAACAGTAAGACCTACTCGTCATCCGGTAATCTGACCAAAACTTATATCTTATTGTAATACTTTCTCCCTAATCATCTCTCATCATGCCTATGCGGTTTTTACTGGCCTTTGATCGACTTCGATTTGGGGATTGCATTGTTTCTATGCTATATAATGAAGTGACGGCTTTGACTCTGAAAAGCGCTTCATGCTTCTGCGATTAAGTGCAGTGTATCGTTGATGGGATAGAGTTCATTCTTCGCTTATTAAGATTTTATGTTATAAAAGAAATATATATTTTTTATTTTTAAGTTATAAACTATCTTTACTTATGAACGAAAACCTTATTGTTTTTTTTAGATAATTAAACTTCCAAAAATAATCTCAACCGTCCTTAAAGGTACCATATATAATTAAATAACTACAATTTTGTAAATTATAAATAGGAATGAATGGCTATTTACCTCATCTATAACTTTAAATTAATTATATTATTACCATAATAATAGGCAATATCTAAATTAATTCTGTGTAAAACCTAATATATATTATATATATATAATATATATTATATATATATATATATATATTCTATATTATATATATATAATATCTATATATATATGATAATATATATATATATATATATATAATAATTATTATTATTATATATATATAATTATATTATGTATTATATACAATTGATTAACATATTAATATATAGTATTATATATATATTATATAGTATATATATATAATATATATATATATATATATATATAATATATATATATATATATAGTATATATATATTATATATATATATTAGTATTCCTACAGATTGAAGAGGCACCCAAGGTCAGGGCGGAAGCGCTGGAGTGTCCTTTATCAGCGTCAGCTCATAAGGACGCGTGTTTTCGAGATAAGCTAATTTGCTTTGTTATTTAGCTAACGATCGGAACCAACAGTTTATTTTTATATTTTATTTTATTTTTTATTTAAATAAAAAGAAATTCCAAATTTATATATTAAATAAATTTAAAAAAAAAAAAAATTAAATTATATATATTACCCGTAATAAAGCCCCGCACTGCCGTCGCTTTCGCCCCGCACCCGCAACGCGGCACCGCCGCGCGATTTCCGTCTCATCCCTGAGGTTTTTTATTATTATTATTATTATTAATTATATATTATTAATGTATTGATTATTAATTATATATTATTATTATTATTATCTATTATTATTATTATTATTATTATGAAAATGATTTTTTGGGCTCCCGCGCTATCAGCTCCAGCTCGATACTATCCCTTTTATTGGTTACAGTGTATAGTATAGAGTTAAAAAATGGAAGGGGGGTGTAGATGGTGACATAACCTCCGTCCGCATGAGCGAGATACGCCCCCGTGGGTCCCCCGAGGGTTACCCCACGCCCCTTCAAGAAAATCAAGTGTTCGTAATCTGGCCTGAAATGTTGGTGAGAGGATTCAGAATTGAATTTCTAGAAATAGTTTGAGAAGGATTCAGAGTTAGCTCCGGCACCGGTGGGGGCTGGAGCCACTGCGGTGCCGTGTTAATAAACATTCGTATAACAACAATGTTGGCGTGTTTATATAGGTTATCGAGACGTAAGACTCGAATATGATGGTTACTAAAGTTTCGTATGGGGTTGTCTAGGGCCCTCATGAGGGGGTCCTGACTGAAAAAGGAGCACAGAGTGGGAAAAAAAGCCTGACGGAAGGAAGAAATAAAGGAAAAGAAATGAAAAAGGAGTATGACTCAGAGGAGTAGGAATTGATACCGACACCGGTGCTGCTCCGGTGCGGTGTCGGTTTATTAAATGTTGTGTAAATGATACAATACTGGTGTTCTTTATATATGTATTGGGGTCTGTAGATTTTCGAAAATATGGTTTCAGAAAAGCTTCAAGAATAAAAATAAATAAATAAATAAGATAAATAAAATAAAATAAAATTTCTTGTTATTCTTTTTGCTTATAATTACAATGTTTACGGTTTTTACATATCCCTATCAAGGGCAGTAAAATCAGTAAATCACACCCACATTCCACCCACCCTCTGACCGTTTGTGATTCTATTGCTATTTGATATCTATTTGATTAGGTCGAAATTTTTTTACTAAATTGTTCTGTGTTGTGTAGCATACGCGTGGGAGAAAGTCGTAAATCATTAAATACAGATCTACCCGAATACCCATTTTTATTCACACACACAACATTTGAACATTGGAATCATAGATCAATTACGAGTCAATTCATTACGGTTATGCTTGTGTGATCGATTTGATCTATTGATTGCTATTGATCTTGATTCCAAGGTCAAATTTTTTAGCTAATTGTACGTTTACATACCCTAAATCAGTAATCAAACTACCATCCACCGCTCCTACCCTTTTGTGATCTATTATCTATTGATTCAGGTCAAACTTTTAACTAAAGTTGTCCATGTTTATCATCCAATTCTAATATCAGTATATAAAGCTCAATACCACCATCCACACCTCCTGACCCGTTGTGATCTAATTGATCTATTGATTCAAGTCAAATTTTTACTAAAATTTGTCATGTTTTAACATACCCTAAGTCAGTAAATTCAGTAAATCAAACCACCATCAACACCCCATCCATGTCCATTCTTGATCTATTTGATCTATTGATCTATTGATTCCAATTATATTTTTTCGATATTCATTTTTGGATAGAACATAACATAAAATAAGTTCTTTATACAAAGATTCAATCAGATATATGTTGACGGTAACAAGTTTTCACATAATTAAGCTTACTAAGCACCATCTGAAACTCATGGAATATAATACAACGACAAACCTGACACGCTTAAACATGAATAAACTGTTACCCGTTTACAAGTTTCCCACACTTACACAGTATAAGGAAACTAACATAGCGATACAAAGACGTAACCTATTACACACTTTGTCAGAGCAATATCTCTAGACAAAACAGTATGTTTAATTTATATTAACATGGTAATATTAACTAAAATGTTATCACAACAATTGTTAGATTATTATAGCTGATCAACGAGTATTACTCTAACTAATAAGGTTTCATCAATAAGCTAACATGCGCGTAAATGAATAAGAAAATAGATTGTACAAAGAACAAACCTAACACAATTACCACACCACAAAAATAAACTGTTACTATTAACAAAGTTCCACACTTAACACCAGTCAAGTAACTAACATTGCATGCATATCTCCAACCTTATTCTTACTTTTTCAGGATATCATCCTACATATTTAACGGTTAATTCTTAACACGTACACAGTGACATTTAGCAAAATTTATTCACAACAATTGTTAATTATCTATACTGATCGAACGATATACATCTAACGTAACAAAGGTTTCCACATCAATAAAGCTAACAGGGCGTAACATGAACTAAGAAAATATGTACAACGACAAACCAAACACAACTTACACACGAATAAACGTGTTAACATTAACAAAGTTCCACACTTATAACCAGTAAAGTAAAACTAACATAACAGCGAAGAAAGAAATTTTTTCATTCTTCCTCAAGCATGTCTCCTCCATAACATGTTTAATTTTACATTACATGGTAATATTTAAACAAAAAAAACCAGCTCATATTGCTGTAAAATTATTAAAGTCAAACAGAGACTAGGCAGGCATTTGGGGTCACTAGTTCACGACCTTAATAGCACTCAAGCAACAACTAAATCATTGCCTAGAATTATAGAATAATAAAATACAACGAAAAACCTGACACCGATCCTTAATGCAAGATATAAACTGGCTAAACATTAACTAAGGTCAAACTTATTCATCATAATAAGGTAACGTAACAAAGCTCAAAACAGCATAAATCCATTCACTTACTTTCTATTAAACATATCAACATTGACAATGTTAATTTTCCTATTAACATAGTAATATTTATTACAAGAAAACTTTAGTTTGTTTGACATATTTTGGCTTTATAAGATTTAATGGGTAGAGACAAACAAAAACAACGTAAAGTTTTACCCTCCGTAAAGCTAAACTATGACATAACCTACTTAACACGGACAAACGCACACAACCAGACTAATAAACAGCTATCATTAACATTTTAGTCAAAAAAGCGAACTTACGAGGGAGGTAAAACAAGTTTTCATCATTTTTATAACATATACTTTTCCTGTGAAAAACAGCGAGTTTATTATAGAATACAATACAAGAACAAAGTTTATTTTAAATACTATTTAATTCATCTAATCAGCAGAACATAGGATTGACAAGTTGGGTAACGTTTATTATATTCTCTAAAGAAATTTCAACACCGCTTTGAACAGGATGTAACTATATAATGCATCAGCAAGCCTAACCATTTTCAAGGGGCAATTTTTTGATTCATGCGCCAGCATCTCCCATTCTCTATACAAAAGAGAGTAAATTCATCAAAGCTGATAGTCTATTAAAAGCGATGTCTGTATAACTGCTTATACCGGGGAACACATGTTTTGGTGTGTAAAAAATCAATGATTACTCGCATGTGCCTAATACAGTATGAAGTCCTGCTTAAGTATGTCACATCGGGGGTTAAGATGCGATGTTGAATCGTTTTTTTATTAAGGGCAATGCTGTATATTTCAGATGTTTCGAACTGTGAAACGCTATAGCCGTATGTCTGAAGGGTCACGACTAAATCGTGGGTTTCCAGTAGTTTCGGTTAGCATCAAGGGTTTTAATATCGTCACACGTCGAGAACCAACGTCTTTTCTATTAGAACCTCTCACGTTATCTTTCCCAGTTAGATATTTCACTGCTCGTCGATATACAGAATGACCACATTTATCCTCTATCAACCTGCCTGCTATATTCTGAATAATCTTGATGAATCTCTTCCACACAAATGAATTAATAGGTCTAGTTTTTTGAACCTCTTTTGATGAATACCAAGCGATGTATTCGGTATCCATCCGATTGACGATTAAATTAAATGAAACATCGTTGGGGAATAACGAGCTCCTCGTGAAATATCAACAACAGGTTAAGAGATGCGAGGAGATGTCATACGTATCCAGCACGCGAAATGTCTACTTGACGGAAAACGTATTGCGTAATATCCAACCCTTAAATGTAATGAGATTCTTTCTTTAACCAATCAGAAGAAAGTAAATACAAGAATACGACGTACGAACGAACAATATCGATGTTCAAAATGGGTATATATTCTCGTAGATTCAACAACAACAACAACAACAACAACAACAACAATCAACAACAACAACAACACTAACAACAAACAACAAGCAAACATGACAGACATATACGTAGTACACAAATAAGGTTCTTTATAGTACTAACAAGATATGTGCTAACGTAACAGTGTTTTTTCACATTAATAAAGCTAAAAAAGCATCACCTAGAACTAAAAATATATTGTACAATGGCAATAAACCTAGACAACTTACGCACGAAATATACTATTACATTATACAACTGCCAGCGCTTAACATGAGTTAACTACAATAACACTTCCATACAAAACGTAAACCTATTACTACTTTTTCAAGCATTATTCTCTAACATATCTCAATGTAATTTACATGTATACATCGTAATATTTAAAACAGCTTTAGCATAACATCGTCTAATGCAGTCATACTCAGACAAAATATTTGCTAATTGGACAAATCTTTTACATCACCTTCGTACATATTTAACAAAAATTCATCATATACCTCGTCTAAATATTATAATCTCCAACGCGAATAATTGCAAACATAACAGAGGTTTATCCAAACAAAAAAAATAACAAAAATTTTATCCTGACATAACATTAATAAAATAATGTTCTTTGAATAAAATATATCACAGTAAAAGCGTAATAGTTTACTGATTTTAAAGCAGTAAATCAGTAAATTCAGTAAATCAAACCACCCATTTCCTGCAGTCCCTACCCATCATCCACGCCGTCTATATCTATCGATCTGTTGACTCCAGTCATATTTCTGAGTATCATTTTGGATCAGCAACAGTTTAAGACGTATTATCTAACAAAATCCCTTAACAAGAGTGACAATCTATCAAAATGAACTACTCAGCATCTCGAACTTATGAATTGACACTATCTTCATCAAAGTCGTACATGTTCTGAGTTTAACAGTCATTTGAATATGAATAAAGTAAACATAGCAAAATGTTCGGGCACCTGACATTACTCAACAAAAACTTAACCTATGCCTCAACGTTCTAACACATAGTGCGTTCAGATAACCAGTAATATTTACAAAACTCATCATTTCTCTACCAAATCAGTGTTTATTTCACACTGTCATAGTAACTATTATAACATAAGCGCTACCTAACTTACGAATAACAGTTTTCATTAACCAAGATATCTAAAGCAACACACCACCTCCGAGAGAAACCCGAGGGGATGCGCCCCTGAAAGGGTGTGAATCTTGAGGGGGGGGCTCACCCCGAGGGGTGTAAGTGGGCTTACAGCCTCCGAGGACGGGGTAAGGCTCAGCCCGAAGGGCTGAGGCCTAAATCCCGCTTCCACCCCTTCGGGTGAATTCCCCCCTCTCAAGACTTTCACACGCCTTTCAAGGGCGCATCACCTGGGTTTTTTTTCGGGAGGTGGTCGTGTTTGCTGTTAGATGACTCTTGGGTTGAATGTAAAGCCTGTTTATTCGTAAGTAGGTACGTTGATGTAATATTATATGGCAGGGTGAACATTAACACTGATTTGGAGAGAATGATTGAGTTTGTGTAAAGATACTTACATTGTGTTATCGACGAATGATGTGTTAGATAAACGTGAGCTAGGTTAAGTTTTTTGTGAGTAATGTCAGGTTTGCCCTGAGAATTTTGCTAATGTTTCTACGCTTATTCATAGTTGTTCAATGATGTTATACTCGAAACATGTCGACACTTTTGAATGAATGATAGTGTCATTCATAGTTTCGAGATGCTGGCTATCTTTTGATATGATTGGATCACCTTTGTTAAGGGATTTTTGTTAGATAATACGTCTTACCTGTTGCTGATCCAAAATGATACTCGTAATATGACAGCTGCATCGAATAGATGCGATAGAGTCATAGGGACGGTGGATGGGTAGGCGG
>JABUQX010071065.1:0-22500 GCA_015478945.1 Trachelipus rathkii
AATTAAAATAGTACATTATATAATACTCGGTAATTAATAAGGTAACACGTATATATATATCATATAATACATAATAAAGCTTATTGACTTTATTTGTGTATGTAAATATACATTATAGATACTCATATTACGTGTGATACAGAAACGGTTACCACCGATTTATTGAATATCCCTATAAGTAAAGATAAAATCTTATATATATAACTATTATATCTATAAAGAAGAAATTCTCACTCTTCTATATAAAGTAAAATTGGCGTAGGGTGAATTATTAATTATTATTATATAATAATATCATATTATATATAATATTTAATATATAATATATATATATTATTAATTTAATATATATATATATATATATAATTAAATTATATTTATATTAATATAATAATATATATATATTAATATATATATATATATTATATATATATAATAAATTATATATATATATATATATTTAATATATAATATATTATTAATTAATATATATATATAATATATTATATATATAATATATATATATAAATATATTAATATATTATAATTAATATAATATATATATATAATATTAATAATATATTATATTAATATATATTAAATATATATATATATATATATAAATATTAATATATTAATATATATATATATATATATAATATATAATATATATATATCATATATTAATATATTATATATATAATATTATAATATATATATATATAGTATATAATAATATTAATATATATAATTATATAATATATATATATATATTAAATATATACATATATTATATAATAATAATATAATAATTAATTAAATTAATAAATAATAATAATAATAATTATAATAATAATAATAATAATAATATAATATAATAAATAATTTAATAATAATAATTAAATTATAATAATAATAATAATAATAAATTAATTAATATAAATAATAATATAATAATAATTATAATAATAATAATAATAATAATATAATAATAATAATAATAAAGTTAATCATAATAATAATAATAATAATAATATATATAATTAATAATAATAATAATAATAATAATTAAAAATATAATAATATATATAATAAATAATAATAAAAATAATAATAATTATAATATTATAAATAAAATAATAATTATTAATAATAAATAATTAATATATATATAATAATATATATTAATAATAAATAATAAAATAATATAATAAAAATAATAATAATATGTAATAATTATAAATAATAATAATATAATAATGAATAATAATTATATAATAATTAATAAATAATAATCAATAATTATGAAATTAAATAATAATAATAAATAATAAAAAAGTAATAATATAATATATTAAATTATCTTAAGAATACTAATTATTAGATATTAATAAGAATTAGTAATATTTAATAATACCTAATAATAATTATGCTCCTGCTAATAATTAATTATAATATAATAATAATAATTAATATTATAATAATATCATAATAATAATAATACATATATAATAATTTAATAATTATAAATAATAATATATTAATAAATAATTATATAATTTATAATTAGAAATAATATAATAATTAAGAATTCTAATTAATTTAATTTTAAATAATTATAATAATTATAAATTAATAATTATAATATATCATTAGTAAAAATAATTAATGTAATTTAAATATTAATGATATATTAATAAATAATTAAATAATAAGTAATTAAATAATTATAATAATAATAAATAATAATAATAATAATAATAATATAATAATAATTTAAATTAATAATAAAATATAATAATAATATACAATAATTAAATATTTAATATATAGTAATTTAATACTATAATAATAAATAATAATAATTAATAATTAATATATAAATTAATAATGTTAATATAAGAATAATTTAAATGATAGTAATAATAATTTATAAAATTAAATAATAATAAAATATATAAGAAAAACAATAATATAAATTAATAATTAATATAATGTATTATTTTATAATGATTTATTTTAAATAAGTAATTATATAACATAGTAAAGTGTTTTGAATACCTTAAGTAAAGTATTATAATATAAATAAATTAGTTATAATTTGTATTAATTTTCTACTATCCTATATATAGTGAACAGTCTTACCTGATGTCACTGGACAAAACATAGTATTTATTTTAATGGATGGTTGATAGTAAGTGTGTATTAGTGGTTTTATAATCCTCTTAGGTATATTTTATCGTTTATGTTTAACCATTGAGTGGATTAATTTACTCAAATAATTAAATAATTAATTAAATAATAAAATTAAAATTAATTATTATAAATAATAAATTAATAATAATAATATATATATTATTAATATAATATATATATATATATATATAATATATTATATAATAATATATATATATATAATACATTTAAATAATAATATATAAATTATAAATAATAATTATATAACATAATAATATTATAAATTAAATATATAATTTATAAATAAATAATTATTAAACTCAATAATAAATATATAATAATAATAATATATAATAATAATAATAATAATAATAATAATAATAATATAATAAATAAATAAATAATAATTAATTATTATAAATAATAATTAATAATAATTAATATATTATAATAAATAATAATAATTAAATTATAAATAATAATTAATAATTATACACTCAATAATAGTAATTAAGACATAATAGAACATATAATTAATAATAATAATATATATAATATATATAATATTAAATAATTAATAATAATAATAATTAATAATAAATAATAATAATTAATAAATAATAATAATAATAATATAATATAATTCAATAATATATAATAATTAAATAAATACTAATAATATATAATTATAAAATAATATAATAGTTATAAAATATAATTTATGTAATAACTATTATCAATAATATATATAAACATTTGAGTCATTATTACATTTATAGTATTGTTATTATAAAGTAATGGCCAACATTGCCATTGCAATATCCCTTTCATTTGTCTATATATACGTTGTATGATTGTAGCGGCTTCATTCGAAAGAATTTGTTATAATAATAATGTATTTGTTAATTTTATGTGTAAAGTAGAAAAAAAAAACTTTGTATTTCTCGCGGAATGTAGCTTTACCATATATTTATATAAGCCTAGTTGTTTAGAGAATATTGGTAGTGTCGTCTCGTCCACTGCATACATTAAAAGTGAGGCTGTGATGAGTAATAATAATACTATTTATCTATTATTATGTGTAATTATCCTACAGGAATATATTAATTATTATTATATTATTATTCAATTAAAGTAATTATTAATTATTTTATTTTATTTCTCATATATATATAGGATACTACGCATTTTATTATTATATATATGTTATGCTTATGTTTTTGTATATATACATGATAAGATAAAGTCTGTATTTAACAATATGTAAAATAAATGCTTTAATTATAATTATGCAACTAATGAATTTTAAGGAATTAGAGGTTTGAAAAATAAATTTGGCTTATTGAAATAATGTTTTGATAGATATATAGTAAATATGATGAAGTGCAATTAGTGACCCTGAGATAAGATTTCAATTGTTAAAAGCATAAATAACCTATCATAATTAATATACGGATCTGAGACTAAATTGTTTAGTATACATTTGTTCGTTTCGCTAGAAAAATGAAAATATCATATCTCGGAATAATAATAATAATAATTAATAATAAAGTCGTTTATAATATAGTGCATGCTGATAAATTTGAAGTTGTTGATGACGAGAATATTTCGAGTATGAAACTTGATATTGATAAACAGGTCTATTTTTAATTGATAGATTACTTTATACAATCCTCATATTCTCGACATTATCACAGTAATTACGTGTCATTAATTAACAAAGTGACTTACACAAATATTGGCTATATACTGCGCTGTCGCCTTGTCTGATCATATTTTTGTGTTTACATATTTTAGTAGTGCATTATCTCTTTTATAAATCGAGAAGTGTCTTATGTTTATATTTTATATAAAAGTCACTTTGTAGTAATTTTTGATATTTAAAATGTTTAAATAAAGGCTGTTAGTTATTCTGTCAATGTGGAAATATCGTGGCTTATTTTCTTGTAAAGCTAGATGGATGTTTTTATACTAGTGTTTTAAATAGTAATTAGATTGTTTATTTGATAATTTTGCATGCTATTTGGAAAGCGTCGTTCTGGTGCACACAGCGCAATTGCAAATACATTGTTGGTCTGCGGTGTTGCCATATATCACTAGCAGGTAAGAGTACTTTTTTATTAATTTTCATTGAATGTTATAAGTACATTGAATATGGTCAAGCTTCTGATGAGTTAGAAAATATAAAGTGTTTAACGAGTAAAAGTTTATTTTTTTACAGATTTTCAACTATATTACTACATTTAAATTATTTTGAAATTAAGATTTATTTTATTACTAGTTGGCAACTCTTTGCTTTAGGACATCAGCTGTTATCTGATCAGCTGGTTTTGCATTCATTTGTTCACACTGAAACGATAAAACATTTAATTATTTAAACATTTAATTTTACAAGTAAATTTTTTATATCTTGACTATTAGCAAAGCTCCACATCTGTCTATCAACTTTTTTGTTAGTATACGGATTTTTGTTTATTTACTCACCGTGAGTGATATCATTGAACACTCAATCTAAATCATTTATTATATTAGTAATATTATTACATATATATATATATAAAGATAGTCTCATAATTGTTATTCATATTCCTGTTTTTCTCTAGCTCATAACAAAATATAAACTAATAAAATATATATATATATATATAACATATTTTATAAAGTGGAAATAAAACTCATGTAATTATTCACTATATATATATAATATACAATATTTTTATATTATTTCGTTATGTGAATATCCTTAGTTATATATATTTTATGGGCAATAGAATTTATATAAGATACTATTTATATTATGTGTAATACGCATATTCACATTAGGTTTATAGATTAATTTGAGGATTTTCTATTTTTTATTCTATAAGGAGCCATAACTCCTTTAAATAATATATTCTCTAAAATATATTTAATATATATATATATGATTATCTCACTTCTGTATTAAACATTAACTAGGGGTATGTGAGTTGACTATAATAATATGCGGTACAATACCTATATAAAGTGTTACTCTATACACTATATATAAGCTCTATTCTGTATTTATCTAGGGATAATTATTTATAATATAATATATTCAGGTGATTGCTATATCTGTGTATTATAGTTCCTACCCGATTTCGTACTTATCTTTAGTCAAAATATTTTTATAAGCTTTTATGTATTTTCTAATTATAATATTATCTATATATCTATCTTCAAGTAAGTATCAGTGCAAGCTAATTTTTAGAAAACCGTTAAATTTGAATTTAGAAAAAATAATTTTAAACTTTTTGTAAATTCTAATCATAATATTATATATATATTATATATTATAGTTAGATCTATATATTATTATATTATAGCAATATATATATATATATATATTATATATATTATATATATAATTATACTTGAAATTTAGTATTTTGGTTCTATATTTGCGGTGCGCATGTAAACGGATACCTACGGACATCCGGTTACATGTACATGGAATTATAAAACCTGTAGATAGTTTTTGAAAGTATATAGTATATATATATATAATTATATATTATATATTATAGGTCAAATATCTATATATATTATATTTATTATATTTATAATATATTACTTATATTTATTATATATTTTTTTATTTACTATATATTTGTTATATTTGATTTTAATATTATTTGTTTATTATATTATCATTATATATTATATATATATATATATATATATATATATATCATATATATATATATATATATATAAATATAACCGTATATATAGTACTGAAGTTTCTATATGTGCAGTGCGCATGTAAACGAATACCTATGGACATTCGGATACATGTTCATGGACTTATAAAATCTTGTTTGTAAGACCAGTACATTTTTATTTATTTTTTTTTATTAAAAATATTTCTAAAATTATCCCAGTGGTTTGTTTTTCTTGAGTATTTCCAAACGTGTTTTACTTTTCACTTATTCAATAATTCAATTAGCTATTGCTTTAAGTTTTAAAGACGTGGTTTTCGTGATTGAAAGATTGATCACAAAAAGGGTTCATTCTCTGATAGAAAAGTATGACTGATACTGTTTTTTTCACATAAGAAAGATATCCGAGTCAAATCTTCTCGTTTCCACTTGTGAAGGTCTTCTACAATAGAGATTTATAGGTTTGTGAGATTGTAGATATTAGAGTTAGTCACTCGCTTATAATCTGCCAGGTTTCCGAATGACTTAATTTCTAGAGAGTTTCCATGGTTTCTACACTGAATAGTTCACTGGTTTGGAATCTTGATATATATTAGATGATTTTTGATTGGATATGTCACGGAGCTAGAGCTCAATTAGATTTCTGTTGTCATATCATTCACATCTAAGATACTGTTGGTCATATTTTTGCTACGAGGTAAGTTTTTTTTTTTCCCCCAGTGTAAAAACTGCTATCGGTATATACTTTGTAACTAATCACCCTACATTAATAAATTTGGGGGCCTGTCCCGGGAATCTTACTTTATTGGATGATCATACCTGTCGGGAATAACATTAATAATTTTGGGTATTCTGGTCTGGGATCTTTATATTATACTTTTTTCGTCATTACTTCTTATCACGCTGAAGTGCTTGTAGTAAAGTTGTTTTTTGCTATTTATTATTGAATATTTAAGCTCAAAGTTAGTACAGTCGTTTGTTAAAACCTGTGCCAGAACTAACGTTCAAGTTTTGTCTGTTCAGTTTGTTGATATATGATAGTAGTTGGATTTGTATTGTTTTTTTTTTTTTAAACTGTCAATATAGTCGGTTGGACTAATTGTTTTATTGAAGTTAACGTATTTAATTTTTCTTTGCATATTGGTGGTGATAACAAACTGTTATTGCACCAATATTTAACGTTTGGAAATAGTGAAACACTGGAAATAATTTTGGTAATTTATATATTAATTTGCTCTTATAAACATATATATACTATATAATATATATATATATTATATATATGATATTATATAATAGATATATATATATATATATATATATATATATAATATACTAATATAGTATATATATATTTTTATCATTGTTTTGGATAGGCGTTAAAGTTTGCAAATTAAGCGGAGCGAAATAGTGGTTTCCCGCTCTAATTCACAATTCTCCTAACGATTTGAGTTCTTGTAAGGTAAAACATAGCTTCCCCGTAAAATTTTGTCCAAAATTATTGCAGATTCTGTAAAACTAGTATATATCATATATATTAGTATATATATTATATATATAATAATTATATATATATATTATATATATATATATTATATAATATATATATATATATTATATAATATATATATATATATATATATATTATATATATATATGTATATATATATATAGATATTATATATAGTATATATATATAATATACTTATATATATTATATATTATATAATATATAATATATAGTGTATATATATATATATAATATATATAATAATACTATATATAACAATTGTAATTTTTGGCGTAGAAATTTGTTTTCACTAGAGCTATCAGTGAAAGTTAATTTCGATTTGGTAGAAAAACGGGATTGTGATTCGTGCGTTGAAAGTGACTCTGTTAGTGAACGATATATTTTGTAATTTGTTTTGTATACAACAATTGTAACTATGGCTTCGTCTAACGCTGAGTTTATGGAGTGGTGCAAATCCGCTGGTCTTTCGGGTAAGGAAATCGCTGCCGCACTAAAAGATAGAGCAGCTGCTGATTTGGAGAGAGAAAAGTTAGCTTTAGAAGAGAAAAAGTTTTGCGGCTCTTAGAGGAGAAGAAGTTTAGCGGCTTGGAGGCAGAAGAGCGAAGGGAGAAAGCTAAGCTTGAAGATGAAAGAGAGAGCTAAAGCTTGAGGCTGAAGCTGGAGTAGAGAAAGCCAAACTCGAAGTCTGAAGCGCAAAGAGTTAAGCTGGAGGCGGAAGAAAGAATGCTTCAGATGAAGCTTGATGCTGAAGAAAAACAGCGTCAACATGACGCAGTGATAGCATCACAGAATGCTCAGAGCAGCCATAATGCTTCCCATGTTAGTAAGTATCCGAAGTTGAAGCTTCCTTTCTTCGACGAAAAGAAAACCGATATTGAAGAATATCTGTTTGTTAATGTTTGAGAAGCAAGCAGAAGCAAACGATATCCCTGTGGAAAAGCGAGCGGAGCATTGGTTTTAGGAGGTTTCCTAACAAGCAAAGCTGTCAGTGTATATAATAAGATGACTGTTTGAAGAATTAAAAATGAGCTATGGAAGGTCTGAAAAGTTAGCTTTGTTGGAGAGGTATGTGGCTTCAACGGAAATTGGTATGTACAAAGTAATAAAACTGTATAATCCTAGCGGAAGATGATAAATCTAGAGTTTATAGTCAGAGAATTATTGAAGCTCTTAAGAAGTGGTTAACAGCAGCAGATGTAACACTGACACCTGATGATCTTATCGAATTTTTCTCGGTGGATAAGTATTTGAATACGGTTCCAAAAGAACTCGCAACCTACTTGAGGGAGACGAAGAAGAAAGCACCAGAAGAAATAATAACTTGTTCTGAAGGATACATGGAAGCGCATCGTTTAAGATTCACAGCTAATAGTCACACACGAAATCACAATCACGTTGAAAAAGGCACACATAATAATAATAATTTTAGATCAAAAGGCAATGGTTACTCTACGAATGGTAATCAGAAAAGCAGCAACCAACATGCATCGAGAGCAACTAACAATGAAAGCAGGATCGAGGGTGGGAGCGGCGACAGACAGAACTATCGTCGCAGTAGCAGTGAGCCGCGAGAGAGTGCCCACGTGCTTTAAGTGTCAAAGGAGAGGGCATCCTCTCAAGGGATTGGTCGAGCCCCTCCTTATTTTCAACAATAGTCACTAGAGACAAATTCATTCAGGAGGACAAAAAGAAGACAAAGAGCACGGGAGCGTCCCGGAGTCTCTGATAACGGCAACGACACGCCCTAGAACTACTACAGGTGAAGAGCGAAAGCTCCTGACTGAGGTATGGAGAAGGTGAAATTGACGAAAGTCATCCCTACCTGTAGCGTATGGGAGGTGACTGGTATAAAGTCAAAACCCTCCGAGATACTGGATGTAACGTAGTGGTTGTGCGGGAAAAGAGTTTGTG
This sequence comes from Trachelipus rathkii, assembly GCA_015478945.1. Classification (NCBI taxonomy): domain Eukaryota; kingdom Metazoa; phylum Arthropoda; class Malacostraca; order Isopoda; family Trachelipodidae; genus Trachelipus; species Trachelipus rathkii. The sequence continues at coordinate 9,322 of JABUQX010071065.1, forward strand.
CCGAAAAGGTGTTATGTTGGGAACAACATGAAAATACGTTTTGTTGGACGGTACGGTGATCGATGAAGCTCCGCTTGCAAATATCGATGTGGATACCTTATTAGTAGTGGAGAACAACCGCGGAGTTTTGCGGGTTGTTATATGATTGGTAATCCGTGGAATGATTAAAGAGCATTAATCCCTTAAAGTCAGCCTAACATCTGCGCTTTGGGAGTCGACCGTGTAACGAAGGGCTCGTAAAGTAGACGGTCGGGCATAATCAATGAGAAAGTAGCTGGCCCATCGCTGAGAGCGCTGAAGAAGGTTCACAAGAAGAACCTAAACCAAACCATTCATAAATTTGGAATGGCAAGTTTGGAGATGAGGGAAGATCTTTACAGAGGGAAACCGTCAGTGCCACAATGCGTTTTGACATCAGATATAAAGATGTCCCAAAATCAGGAAAATGCCCGCCAAAATGTGATGAACTGGGGTGCAAATGTTCACGCTGAAAATGAGAACGTTACAGGAAAAGATGAAGTTGAAGCCCTAAAGATCTATTAATAAATGTTGAAGAGACACGAGAATGAGAGATGTTCAGGAAAACCATCCAATGGAAGAGGAGCACGAAAGTGGTCTGATGAACAGATCGTTGCGGATGAAAGATGATGAGAATGGTGAGAGTGACATAGACAGTCATGTCCAAAGTTCTGGAGATAAAGGATGTTGTAAGCTGTGGTTGATAGCGGAGATAACCTTGGTGATGATATACAGAGCTGGTTAACGAGCGGAAGACTTTTTAAAAGTAAACAGAAAGATGCGATGTCTATCAAAGAGAGGAAGTTAAAGAGTGTAGTGTAAAGGAAGTTTTGCGCACGGTATGCGGAACGCAGGAGGAAAGTTTTGAAGAGTCCATCCTCCAAGTATTTATTATGGGGCAGTCGAATTCAATGCGTTCAGGATTAAAAGTTGGGAACAAGGGAAGAGCAAGGTTCGTTGAACTGTTCAGTGAGAAGGAAAAGTTATTGTGCAATAACACTTCGATAAAAGAAGTGAAAATGAGACGCCGAGATTGCCACGGAAAAGTGGTACAGTCGGTCAATGTTGTTAAACGGCACAATGCAAGATTTGAAAACGAGGTAGTTAGAGAAGACATCGGCAGCATGGAAAAGGTTTGGGTAATAAAAGAAGTTATGTGCGGAGAGGATAAGAGAACACACTGCAGGAGGAGTGAAGGAGGAATGTCAGGAGAAAAGGAAAGATGTGAAACTGATTGTAGAAGTGAGGAGTGTGATGATGATGAAGTCTCACATGAAGAGCCACCGCATGGTGAAACTATTGTTTGCAAGGAAGCTGATAGTTGCAGAAAGGGAGAAGAGTGTCAAAAGAGACACAGAACACAAAGAAATGTGTGATACTTGGAAGAGGTTAGAGAGAAAAGGAGATAACGAAGAAAGAAGAGGGTGTAGGTCTGGAGGAAAGGGTGTAAGAAGAATACTAGTGGTTGTATGTCAAAGGAAAACGCCAGCAAAGATGGTCACAACGAAAATAAAAGATGAAAGAAACGAAGCTGACTATTTTGTTGAAAATAGATTTAAATATTTTGTGACCCGGCGCAAACACCCGACTACTCTTGTGACTGTTCTTCAAAAGAAAATTTAAGTTTGCCCTAATCCACATTAGTGGGTGAGAGAACGTCGTCATTGATCATTTAAGCAGATCATATGCCGACGACACATCTGGTCCATTATCAGAAGTCTCTACTGAAGAAGGAGCACTGAGTAAATGAGACCAATGTTTTAATCACGTGTACATAAAGCAAAATGTACCAATTTGCTTCAAAAGGGTGGGCCAAAGATGTAATGCAATTATACACGTAATATATAACATTGCTTCATTTATGTATTGTAAAGTAATGGCCAACATTGCCATTGCAATATCCCTTTCATTTGTCTATATATACGTTGTATGATTGTAGCGGCTCATCGAAAAATTTGTAAATATGTTTGTAATTTATGTGTAAACGACAGCCAATGAAAACTTGTTTTCGAGACTTACTTTTGAAAAGCTAAGTTTTGATTGGTCGTCGTTCGCAAAGCTGTGATAATAATAATAATACTATTATTATTATTATTATTATTATTATTATTATTATTATTATTTATTTTTAAAGGATACTACTCATTTATTATTATATATATGTAACTGTTTTGTATATATAGATAAATGTGTATGGAATAATATTTAATGATTTTATATAATGTGAAGCTCACAATGTATAAATTCATTTGGCTTTTATGTTTTGATTTTAGAAGAAAATTGTGATTTCTTGTGAACGAAGTTCAATTGTACAGAAATACCAATTTTCGGTCTTTGCTAAATGTTTAGTATACATTTGTTTTTCTAAAATACACTAATAAGTGGATAGTCATTTTATAATTATTTTTTAGAATTTAATTGGATGTTTAAGCGTAAACTGATTGACGAAGATTTTTATAAATAGACTATGTTTACTTTTTGCCTTTCATTCGTTGTTAATCAAAGTGCTTTCAGTTGGTAATGCGATTGTCGGCCTGAGTGAGTTATTATTTTAGTGTGCATATTCTTGTATAATCGAGAAGTGTCTTATTTTATATTTTATGTAAAGTAATTGTAGTAATGTTTTTAAATGTAATAAGGTGTTGTAATTTTCAATGTGGAAATATCGTGGCTTATTTTTCTTGTAAAGCTATGGTGTTTTAATCTGTGTTTAAATATAATTGTGTTTTTTGATAATTTGCATTTGCTTTATTTTGAAAAGCCGTCGTCTGTGAACGATTTGCAAATGCATTGTGTCTGCGGTGTTGCTATAGTTGCTATATATCACTAGCAGGTAAGGGTATTTATCATTGAAGTATATTTATTTAATATGGTAAATTGATTCTTTTGTTGTTATTCAAATATAAAGTGTTGAACGATTAAAGTGTTTATTGTTTTATATTACGAAAAATTGCTAAAGTCATCATTTATTTATTTGAAAATTAAAGATTTATTTTTTACTTTGGCTAACGTGTCTTTGTTTTAGGACATCAGCTGTTATTTTGATCAGTCTGGTTTTGCACTTCATTTGTTCATACTGAACAAATCGATGTTAAGTAATTAATCAGAAACATTTAATTTTACAAGTATAATAATTTTTATCTTTGCAAGTCAATTGTCTATATATTTTTGTTAGCTATATTTTGTTTTATTTATATATATTTTGAAAATATATTATATATAGTGTATATATATTTTTATATATTTATATTATATATATATATATATATTATATTATATATATATATATATATATATATATATATATATTTAATTGGGCAAAGATTTATATAAATATTTTGGGTAAAGCATTTATTTATTTGATTATTTGATTATTTTTTTTAGAGAATAATTATTAATAATATTTTAATATTTATAATATTTATATATATATATATATTATTATATATATTATAATATATATATATTATATATATATATAGTATATAGTGATATAAATATAATTAATCATATATATATCTTGGTTAAGTTAGTATTTTGGTTCTATATTTGCGGTGCGCATGTAAACGGATATACCTACGGACATTCGGATACATGTCCATGGAATTATAAAACCTGTAGATAGTTTTGAAGTATATATATATATATAAATATAACCGATATATAGTACTGAAGGTTCTATATGTGCAGTGCGCATGTAAACGAATACCTATAGACATTCGGATACATTTCATGGACTTATAAAATCTGATTTGTAAGTTATTTTCATTTTTTATTCTATTTTTTTTATTAAAAATATTTTCTAAAATTATACCAGTGGTTTTCTTGGTATTTCCAAACGTGTTTTACTTTTCATTTATTCAATAATTCAATTAGCTATTGCTTTAAGTCTTAAAGACGTGGTTTTCGTGATTGAAAGATTGATCACAAAAAGGGTTCATTCTCTGATAAGAAAAGTATTGACTGAACTGTTTTCACATAAGACAAAGACTCGGTCAAACCGTTGTTCCACTTGAAGGGTCTCTAAAAGGATAAGTTGGTGAGTTGTAAGTATAGAGTTGCACTGCAATATTGCACAGGCCGATAGCTCACTTAACAGGAGTCCTGGATACTGTTACAATACAGGTTTGATAATCTATTAAGGTGTTAGTTGATTGGATTGTCACGGGGGCCTGGCCAAAGGATTTGTTCATCAGTTCGAAGAGTAAGTTATGACAGATAATTTAATATCTTTTTAACCAATCACCCTACAATAATAATAGTAATAATAATCATAATATTTCAGCAAGCAACGATTTCTCTTCATATTAAATTAAATTTATTACTTTCTAATCTAAAATTTTCTAAATTTTTCATAAAAATGTTAATTAAAGTAAATAAATTAAAAAAAACTATTATTTAACAAATTATAATTTAAATAAAACGTTAAAAAAAACATTCAATTATCAAAATAAAATTGAAAAATGAAACAAATTAATAACACTGTTAATTGTGTAATTAACATCGTTATATCAAAAAGGGAAGTTCAAATTAATTAAAACACTAAATAAAAACAATTTCAAAAACAAAGAACACACAATTTATAAATAACAACAATGATTCTGATATATATATATATATATATATATATAGTATATATATATATAATTTATATAATAATTATATATATATATAATATTATATATATACTTATATATATATATATATATATATCTATATATATATATATATTTAATATATAATATATATATTTATATATTATATATATATATAATATAATATATATATATATATATTAATATATATTATATAGTATATTATATGAATATATATATAATATATATATATATTAATATAATATTATATATATTTATATATATAATATATATTTATATTATAATATATATATATATTATATATATATATATATATATATATATATATAAGTGTATATATATACGTATATGTATGTATATATATTATTGTCAACATCCACCTCCTTTCCCCAGATTGGGGGTGAGGTGCGTCGCATACACTGAAACAGAAAAGTAGTAAAAGAACATGATGTAAGTCGAAAGAAAGAAAGCCGTTTATATATATATATATATAATATATAATATATATATATATTATATATATATATATATATAATATATTATATATATATACTGTGTATATATATAAAGTCAATGCACAGGACCCACCACGGCCCACAAGGAAGTTGCCAAAATGGATTGATTATTCAACTCTTTGAATAGATCCTGGCTCATAATTATTTTAAATATGTCATAGAAGAAAATTTACATGGCGAAATGTATATTTAGTCGAAAACTAAATAAAAATAAAAAAAAGAGGTCCTTACATTACATATATTCCTGATATTACATTAGTTACATTAGAAAATAGTTACTGTTAAAGTTTGAGGATTCAGACAAGAAATGGGATAATCTTTTAGAAGGTGTTATGAACCATAGTATAGGAAAATGAGGACAGTGAATGGGGTCCATTTGAAGACAATCAATGAAGATATTGTGAACAGAATGTGGGGTATGGCGACTGCAAAATTTACAGATGGAAGGTGGATCTCGCATTATTGGAAAAAAAACGGGGGCTGGACATAAAAAAAACACTCAGTGGGTTTTTGGGCTTTTTGGGGGTTTATTAGGTTTTATTGAGGTTTTTGGGGCTATTTTAAAATTTCCATTTTTGAGGAAAAATAATATGATCAAAATAATTGAATTTTTTTTGCAATAATATCATTTCGGTATTATCTGACAGATAAAGTAATAAATAGGTATGACATTTACAAATTAAACATATTTTGGTAACGGATATTGTCCAATTCCCACTGGTGAATAAATGTCAATGCCTCATTGGTGAAACCTATATATCAAGTATAATTTTTTGGTCTTGTTTGGTCAAAAGTTTGAAATAGAATTTGGTCAGAAAAAGCACAAAAACTTGTGAGGACATAAAGATATCTAAGACAGCCAGATAGTTGCTAATAATGGGTAATTGTGATGCATTCATTGACTAAATTTGATCTAATATTACAATTTAGTATTGTAATTTGTTGCATACAATATAAAATAATGGAAATTGAAAATATTTGGGACAAAATTTATAACCATAGAGGAAAGAATTTTTACATTCTTTCATCTACTGAAAAGTTTTTTGTTAAGTAATTAATTAACACTTAGTGGATTAGGATAAATACATATGAAGGATAACATTCATTTGTAGTAAAATTTAAAAATTAATTTTAAAATTCTCATTTATTTCAAATATTTAAAAGATATATCAGTGAAAATCTTGAGTAAAATGCAAGTAGGCTCACTAATAATGAAACATAATATAATTGTTATTATTGCATATCAGAAATTTTTAAAAATATTTCTCAAATTCTTGAAAATAAAAGCTTTTTTTATGGGGTTTTATTAGGAGGACTTTTTTTTTTTTTTTTTTTTTTCAGGGGGTTTTTTTTTTTTTTTTTTTTTTTTTTTTTTTGTTTGGGTTTTTAGATGCCAACCCTGGGATCTTGTAATATGTAGAGGCTGTGAGTGATGTTGGTATGGCCAATGCGGAGGCATGCAAGTATTATCTAGTGCAAGCGATCTCGTAGGTGAGAGGAAGGCCAATCACCAATGTTCGCCTTTTATATTTTCTAAGTTCGCACCTTGGCTGATCAATTCCCGCACTCCTGCCAGTAAGACCAAAAGTCTTGTCGGAGAGCAGTATAATAATCAGTTGATGGGAGCAAAATTGTCGAATGGCATCCGGGAAGTATATAGAAAAGCTACGGAAAGAGGAGGCGGCCATTCTTGCCTCTCTCTCAGCCAGTTATCAGTTACCCCTACGTGAGAGGGGGTTTAGTATAGTGTAATTTTTTCTTGCGAGATTGGAGCAGCCAAATAAATTGCTGTAAAGCGGAGACCATTATGTTTTTAGAATAGGGGCCTTTAGGCGCCTGGAGAGGGTTTAGCGAATCTAGTAGATGAGTGGTCTTGATTAAGTAATAAAATTCAAGAGAGGGCAATCAGTATGGCCATCAATTCTGCCTCAAAAATTGAAGCAGGAGAGGGGAGGGTATGAGAGGTTACGGTCATTAAAGACAGCAGGCGCACGCACACTGTCTCCTGTTTTAGAGCCTTTAGTAAACCCTGGAGTAAATTCACCGTGAACTTCGGAATGAGACAAGAATGATGCCTCTAGCAAGGCTGTGAGGTGGCTAGATTTGGAAAGAGAGAGGTCAGGAATTGGCAGATGGTTGGAGAAGGGAATAGCCAAAGTGTATTCCCTTCATCATAGGAGAACGGCAGCACCTTTTGCAAAGGAATGTAGAGAAAGTTAAGGATGTTATAAACTATTTGAAAATGGTCAGTAAGGAGGATTCTGAGGTATCTCCTGCAAAATCGGTGTCATAGCAGACGGTATTGGGGTTTAAAAGCGAAAATAACTTGTGTACTAATGTATTCCCTTCGAAGAGAGAGTGGCATCACATCTGATTCAACTTTAAGGCTGACCCACGGATTATCAATCAGAAGGTTCCAGTAGATATGCGGATCGCCTTGCTTTGGATGGGATCTAGCAAATGTAGTAGAGTTGGGGAGGCTTTACCATATACTACGCAGTCATTGTTCAACTTCGATAGGATAAGAGCGATATAAAATCGTAAAAGAGACTTACGATAAGCACCCCAGGATTTTGAGGTTAGATGTTTAATGTGTCAAGCACGGGATGAAAAGTCGTTTTCATGAGTTTAATGTGCTGTGCGTATGTTAGGTAGTCATCTAGAATGAGGTCTAGAAATTTCGCTTGTGAAATTATAGGAATTAGTGAGCCATATAAAGTTAGGTTCGCGAGAGGAAGGGGACAGGTTCTTCGACTTCCTTTTCTCCTAAATAGTACTTTTGAGGTTATGATGGGTGAGAAATGAAAGCCATGAGAGTTACCTCATTATTAAATATTCTCAATAGCTAGTTAAATTTGCCGTTTAAGAAATGGTAGTCTGGCACCGGCAATGTATAGCGCCAGGTCATCAGTATAGAGAGAGAAAAATTGACCGTCACTGGGATAGAAGTAACGATGTCATTGAATCCGAGAGCAAGTAATAATATATTTAGAACACTGCCCGGCTGAACGTCTTCATTCAGACTAAAGTGGCGTGATAGAACAGAAGAACATCGAACCTGGATGGATTTGTTTGACATAAGGCATTTAATAAAGAGGTTGAGCTGTCCTCTGAAAACTAGCGATTGGAGTTTTAAAAGAACCTCAGTTCTCCACGTTGTGGCATAAGCTTTCGCATGGTCAAAAAAGACACCAAGAACCATCCCACCAGTTGAGAAGGCTTTCCGGATGTCATGATCCGGTTTTAACAAGGGATACGCGGTTGAAAGATTTTTTGCGTAAACCAAACTGGAAGTTTGAAAAGGTCTATCGACTCTCCAGAACAGTGAGAGGGCAGGCTCAAACCATTTTGGCCATTAATTTGCAAGTATGGCAGGTCATTGAAATTGGTTTTTGGTTGTCCGCCAACTTTGGATCTTTCCCAGGTTTGGGAATAGGGATTACAAAAGCTGTATTCCAAACAGATGGAAAAGAGGATACGATTCAGATTCTGTTATACAGATCCAGCAAGAGCGCTGATTCAGAGGGGTGAATATGACGGAAGCATGTCATGTAGCGAAATTATGTCTGCAGGGTACCGTCTGTGCTATTCGCCAATGCAGTTTGATACTCTGCAAGTGTAAAAAAAATGGTAATAGGTATGATCTTTCCCTTTCGCTGTTGAAAAGTCTGACGGTGCAGTGTCAATTCTCAGTTTTTGAAAGGCTTTCAGTGTGCGGAATGAGATAGCTTAATAGATTTATCAAATCAATCTAACTTATCTACAACAGCTGCTGGAACAGAGATCATATCGGTTATATCAGGCCAATAACGGAGGACTGTGGGTGAAGAGCTGTTGGAGCGGCGAGATATTTTCTGTGCATTTTTCTATACTGAAGAAAGGGGAGCTGTGGAGTTGACAGTCAAATTAAATTCGAAAGTATTGTTTACGTGTTTGCCGATTAATTCGACGAGATCTTTCCTCAACTGCTTTAAAATTAATCATGTTTGGAGAGGTGCAGGTCCGTTTGTATTGCCTGCAGAGCCTTTTCTTCTCCAGGTTAGCTTGAGCACACTCTTGAGATTACCAAGGGGTTGCCGAATGTCTATCTGCGGAAGATCGGGGGATGCCAGATTCTGTTGCTTTGATGCCAACTTGCTGAAAGAAGTTAGACATCATCAATGGTCGAAAACCGCTTATTGAAGAGAAATAGTGGGATAGTTGTGGTCTGACGGAAAGAAAGGAGAATACTTTGCTCAATCATAACGCCAGGTGGAATGTGATTGTAACATTGAGCTCGGTGCAAGTTTATTTAAGGCTATCGGGTAATGGTCACTGCAGTGTCAGTAATCAAAGCGGGACCAGGTGAAGCGATCCATATGAAAATAGGAGTAAAAGGAAATTTCTATGCAAGAATAAGTTTGTGTGTGTATCTAAACGTTCATATGTAGAGAGTTTAATGTTAAGGCATCCCAGGGAAAAAAGAGTTAAGAGATCAACAAGGATCTTAGAATTAGGTGAGATGAGAGAGTTTCCCCATAGAGGGTGACGAAAGTTGAAGTCTCCTAGTAAAACAACAGGAGTGGGGAGCTGCTTAAAAAGGTCGGCTATGTCGGCTGTAGTAAATTCACAACTGTGAGCCAATTAGATTGAAGAGACAGTAAGATCGATGAAGAAGATGAATTCGTGCTGCCACTGAAGGAAGTCTAGTTCGAAAAGGAACAGGAGAGGAGGAGACGGACTTATGGATGAGAATTCCGGCGCCTCCCCTATCATTGTTTTGTTACCTCTTTCTATTGAAGTTAGCTGCGATTTGTATTCCGACGATTGGAAGAAGTCGTGATAACGTATTTGAAGTTCCTGCAAACATATGCATTTGGTTTACACATGTTTATATGTTTATTAGTTGAACAAGTTTTTAAAAATTGGAATAGTAGCCACGACACTTCCATTGAAGGAGGGTGACCATGTTGTGTTGCTATGAGTATTATGAAGGTGGTCTTTTTGAAACAATTGTCTCTTTGTGGCTAGAGGTAAGGTTGGAGGTGGAAACAGATGGTGAGGGAAGGTTTATGTGGGGGTCACGATGAGGAGGAGGAGCAACAAATCCTTGTAATAAGAAATAATCGTACAACAGAGAATTGGGCTATACGACCGGGTTTGAGAAAAGGGGTTTCTGTGCCGCTGTGGAAGGGCTTCGCCATGAAAGCGAAGTAGCTTGAGTTCAACAAAGTACATTTATTATGTAAACTTGTGGCGTTGGATGGAGCAAACCAGAAACCCTTCATATTAGGAATGGCGACCAATGTTAGCATCCGCCCAAGCAAGCAGATTCAGAAATGGGTGAGAATATGAAGCTATTTCTTAATTGAGACAACGTAGGAAGGTGTCACAGGAGGAATGTCACATATTTGTAAGGGTGTTGGAGTTGCAATATTAGGATCCAATATATAATCCGTTGGGTGCGAGAGTCTACTGCTTGGGAACTTTGTCAATGAGCCATTAGGTGGGTGACTATAAAAGTTTAGACAATTTGAGCAGGAATGGAGACCTCTGGGTCCCCTTTCACGACTCCAGCTGATGCAGAACGCTTGGAGCATTTGCAGTGTTTACCTTGAAACGGTTTTTTATTCAACCTCTCTCAGAACGCATGAAATTTAAAAGGGTAGTGTGTCGTTCACATTCAAAACCTCCATTTGGGAACTATAATTATTTCATCCTGTAGGAAATAGAATCTTTAGGATGCTGAGTGTAGGAAACTTGAAAAAAGAGTGTAGGAGAATATGGAGAGCTGGAACAATCTGCAAGCTATCAGATGTTTAGTTGGTGGATTGTTTGAAGTTGTGGTTGTTTGGGTATAATAAAAATTGATGTTATTTGCTTTTTACAAAGGAATAGACTTATGGTGAGGTCTCTTCGAGTTGCATTTTTACATCAGGGGTCGGTGTGTTCTGCGTTAATGCTATTGGATGTTTTAATTTTTGTAGTGCCTTTGTATTTTAATTTTGTTTCTGTTTAGGGACATCTTTTACAAGAGTTGGAGTAATGGTGGAGACGGATTAGGGGAAAAGACGCAGGCCTCTTACGTTAGTTTGGCGAAACCATCGGGATGTAGTCTGCAGGATTTCTTGGCAAGAAATGGTCTCCAAGTTTTGTGGCTGATGATCAAGCTTAGTTTCACTGTTGATTGATTGAAGACTAGTACTAGGGATAGGGTCGTCGATTGTATTTTGGGTGGAAGATTGGATCGAGGGCTGATTTTGAACTATTGGAATAGTTGGTGAAATAGGCAATGTAGGTTTTCAGGTTGAAATAACTGCTCGAGTCTTGCTAGGATTAGGGCATGGAGTCCTACTGGAATGAAGTTTTGTAGGTGGCTTGACACGAGAAATCGTGGGAGCTGCTACAATTGCAGCGTAGGATGGATTCGATCTTGTAGAATATTTGTCCTTGAGCTGATGAATGGCATCTCTCCTGCTCAATTTTTGTATGGTATATAACTCCAAAACTTCCTGTTCCGACGGGTAAAATGGAAATTTTAGGGAAGAATCACTGTGGATTCCTCCCAAGTCTCTGCAGAGTGGCGTGTTTTCATAGGGATTGTGAGATTCTTCTCCGCAGACTGCGCATATGTTATGCGATCTCCTACAGTATTTTCGGGGATGACCAACCCTCTGGCATTTAAAACAATGTCTGGGTCAGGGAATAATCGTACGTACACTGTAGTTTTTAAACAATAAATTTCGCCTTTGTAGTTGGAAATGGGCTATTGAAAGCCAGCAGCAGACGAGGATTTGGGGTACCAGGTGAGTCCCGACGTATGGAAAATCTGTTGACGTTTGTTACAAGAAATCTTTTTTGCTGAAGATTTTTTAGAATGACAGCAATATCTTTATTTTTCTGTTCAAAAGAATAAATAGTACCTTTGGATGTGTTTCTTATATCATCAGGAGTGGAAGTAAGAGGAATATTTATAAGAGTCGTTAGTGATGACAAAATAGAGCTTTTGTTACGAGCAGTAGATTGAACGAGAAGGGACCCATTTTTTGTTAAAGTCACTGGTGGTCTTCAACTCCTAAAGCTTTTTCAAGTGAATCTCTAAGAATGATGGTTCTGTGCTTAGTAAGAGCTTTGGAGGTGATGGATCGCAATATATACATCGGGAATGATTTGTCAGCTAGAAATTCCGCGGGAGGAGCATCGCTTGGAGTAAATAAATGAAAACGACTAGGAAGGGGGGAATCTTTACGGGGTTACCCTGAAAGTTTGAACACCTGGGATATGGCGACATGGTTTGGACATGGCGACGAATCCTCTGAGGAAAGGCAGAGGCCTTCCAAATCAAGTGGAGTGAGTACAGCGTCAATTTTCGAAGTGCCTTTCAGAGGAGTAAGTCCTTTAATCGATGCATGTTCAGTAATCCTTAAATCCATTAGATTCAGAGACGAATTAAGGTTTGGCATGGTATATTAACTCAAAGGTCTCGCCCCTCATGGGTGTCGAACCCTATGAAGATTGTGCCCGGAGGACAGCGCTAAGCGACGGGGAACCTCTTATTATAGGTGTTCTAGAGGGATCAGGAAAAATATCTTTTTTTTTTTTTTTTTTTTTTTTTTTTTTTTTTTACAGCGCTAAGCGACGGGGAACCTCTTATTATAGGTGTTCTAGAGGGATCAGGAAAAATATCCAAACCTCGTGCTAGGACAAACAAGTGATGCGGCACATACCCCTTCAACACAGATGACGCCAGGTGCCCTGCCCATAGGGAAGGGAATATCGGCTTTCACCTACCTCTCTGAAATTTAAAGAAAAAAATAGATAGAAATTGTAGTGGATGAAGAGGATTAAAAGATATAATTAATTAATTTGAAAAATGAGCGGAGAGGAAGAAGACAAAAAGATTATATATAAGTGACAAGCGCACATACTTGTGCTAGTGCCGTAGGGATGCACAAATTCAAACTAGTATTGGCTCTTAACACCATGCTATGATCCAAGTTGTGCTCAGAACATAACACCACAACAGGGATTAATACACGATCTGCGTTATA
>JABUQX010071066.1:0-23761 GCA_015478945.1 Trachelipus rathkii
TAGCTTGAAGCATTGAACAAACATTATCTAATTTGACAAAAATACATGTGGTGACTAGAAATCTCTACTCACAATTAAGCACATATACCTCACTTCAATTTCACTCAAGACAGATAGCTAAGACACTTGTAGATACTCTATTGTCAGAAAGTTCACAATTGAATACTCAAAAATTTCACAAAAAAGTAAGTAACTATCTTCTCAGCAATAAGAAGAATATTTACATAATCAATGAAGTTACATCTCTAACCAAAATAGAATGGTGAACAGTAATGATCAATTTGCTGAATTTCTTACACACATACATCTCTCATCACAGAATTCACATAATAAAAAAATGAAAAATGTAATTTCTACGAAGAGTAAATCGCTTAAACATTATCAAACAGTAATTAAAAGTTTCTAAATTTTATGTGATACAAAAAACTAAAATTTGAAGAAGCAGAGAGGTGGAAGAATGCAATGTGAATTCTTTAATCCTTTCCTTCTAATTTACAGAAAAAAATATTTATATAGAATTATCATAATATAGGTTGGAAGATTTTAATTATAATTTTAAGAATAGAAAAATTATAAGTTAAAAAATACAGAATAATAATTAATACAATGGGGATCATTGAGGAACTCCGTATAAGAATAATAAAGTAAAAAACCTTATAAAAAAAGAAATTACAAAAAAATTTAAAACAAGTGAAATGCTAAAGACTCCAAAGAATGCGGTCCACCAAAGTTAAAAACGATCGGTCATCTCAAATATAAGGAGGAAATAAATAAATATGTACGAAAGACACGATATAATCGAATGGCAAAAATACAGACTTTTCGCATCTCGTCTAAAACATAAAACAGAATAAGCAAAAAGGACTCGCAATTCACGGTCCGATAATCAGCTGGCTACTGGCTTATAAGTTTTCTTTATCAGAGTGATCTCCTATATCAATCTATTAGGAATAAATTGTACAATATAAAACCAAGATGGTTATGGTTCGGTAAATTGTTCTCTGTAATTGATAGTTGTAAAAGTGATTTATAAACTATATAATTTTATTTCCAAAATATTGAATTATAATACAGATTAATTTATATTAATATTAAATTTTATAAACGTAATTATTTATACTTAATATACTGGAAATTGATATCGAAGTAACCTTTATTAATTATAAGTAAGACATAAAAAAAAATATTTAGACTAACAATATTGAGGTAGATTATAAATATCTATTATATCTCCTAATAAATATTCGAAATTTACATAAAAAAACTCAATAAAAAATAAAGATTTAATCTTTTAAAATCAGGGTAATTCACTAATACACTGGACATAATACGTGAACTTCTTTAATAGATAGAGATCGAGTGAAATCAATTCTAAGTATACTATTAATTCAAAATTATTCAGTATATATATATATAATACTATTATATTTAGTTAATTAATAATTTATTTAATATTATAACGATTATTCATTATATGAGGTATTCAGTTATACGTGATATACATTTAGAGTATAGGCGGATATTAACGCTATATATTATCTATGGGTAGCCTGAGTTTCTTTATATATATTATTTGCGAAATGGGGTATAGCGGGGACGCGACACAACATTAAATAGTATATTATATTAAATAATCTAATAAATATATATTAATTATTATATATATATATTAATAATATATATAATATATATTAATATTAATTTTTAATTATGAATAACAAAAGAGCAAAAAAATTATTAAAAAGTAAAGATCAATTTTTAATGAGTTTGTAGTCTATAATAAATTACGTTAAATTATTCATATTAAAGATTTTATAATATAATATACATATAACTAATACATGCTTCATTGTATTATAAGATACAGTCGATAATTTAGAATATATGTATAATTATGACATCATCATTTACGTGTAGTGAGTGTTTGAATATATACATAATATAATAAATATACATCAAGTGTATACATAATAATCCCTAAATTATCTTTTGTTTAATTTATATTTTTAATATTTATTTCTATTATTATAATTAATGGTTTAAAAAGCTTCGATAAAAATATATATTTATGTTTAAGTTTATTTTCTTTTATATACTTAAATAATTTAATTGTAACTCACCCTCACTGTATAATATCACTCAAATAATAAAAATGTATTCAAATACTATATTATATATATATGAGTATATGTATACCTGATTACGAGTGCTTAAATTTATACCTACATTGATGCGTATTACTGACTACTAATTATTGAGAGTGATATTATAATAAATAATATATTTAAATAATAAATATATTATAATATATATATATTATATATATTATTAATATATATATATTATATATTATATTTAATATTTAATAATATAGATATTAATTAAATATATATATTTTATTAATATATATATATATTATTAATATTATAATATATATTATTATATAATTTATATATATTATATATATAAATATATATATTAATATATTAGTGATATATAATTAATATTAATTAAATTGATTTATATATATATACATAATAAATTATTTATAAATATCGGATTTTAATAATAATAAAATTAATTACGATAATAAATATTCGAGAATATAATTCATGAATATTTTTTCATGGCGATAATTCGTGTAAGTAGCGTGATATGATATTTTATTTAAATATGATATTATCGATTCTTATCAGATTAATAGTTATTATTTTTAGATTAATATATACTAGGGCATATATATATATCCTTCAATTAATATATATTATAATTAATAATATATTATAATATTATATTAATTAATTATTAAGTAAATATATATATAATTAATTAATATTAATATTTATATATTAATATTTATATAATCAAATATTAAAAATTATTATTATCTTATTTAACAAAATAAGTTATATCAATAAAATATTATAAGAAAAAACTAATATAATTAAAAAATTTATAATATTTCGTAACTTAAGATATAGCATATAATTATGGCATGTGATATATATGCGGTATATTCTAATATATATCACAATATTATATTAATTATAAATGTAAGTTATATATAATATATTATATGAATTAATTATTTTAATATTATATTAATTAATATAATATATATAATTTAATATATATATAATATAATAAATATTATTAATATATAAATAATATATAATATATATTAATATATATATATATTTATTAATTAATATTTATATATTAATATATATAATATTAATATATATATATATCATATTATTAATATATTAATTAACTTTAAGTTATTGAAGCTAAAATTTTATTATATCTCCGTTAAGAGTGAGTAAGTTTAAACTGAGTCAACTGTATATATTCTGCAAATCTAATCCTTACATATATAATATATATACTAGTTAGAATATTATTATTAATATAATTTAATATTAATTATATATTAATATATTATTATAATATATATGATTAATTATATATAATTATATTATTATATATTATAATTAATATATATATTAATTATATAATTTAATATTATAATATATATATTACTATATATTATATATATTTATATTTAATATAATACTATTAATTAATATATATTATTATTATTATTAATTATATATTATAATATTATATATATATATATTAATATACTTAATTGTCTGTAGAGACCACCCACGACTCATAAGTGGCAATATCATCCATTACTACGTCTAAAATAAGTGGATCGAAATCAACGGCTACCTCCGAGGCTAATTATCAGCGCCATACCTAATCTCATAGCCACGACTGCCAATGAATTCCGCAGGAGATCTTAGTTTAAAATAACTACAGTTACGACTATACCTATCTCATGATAAAATTGCGTCTACGCCATTTTGCCGCAACTATTACAAGAGGATAATCTTACTGAAATTATTTTTCTGTTATCGATTAAATAATTGATTGACAATTTGCCAAGTGAGGTGGTTACGTGTGGACTAAGTATGTGTAAATATGTAGGGGGTTGATTTGGTTTATTAAAGTTGTCTTGTGTAAAAATATATATAATACATTTTGTATATAATTCTCATAGATTAGAAGGGAATTTGGTTGCTTCTCAGTGAGCGGTAGGCCGCTCACCGAAATGATCATCACTACGTGTTTTTTTCGTATATGACATAGGTTGTGTCATTCCTGTGTGTTATTGATTATATTTTGGAAATGCTAGGACGTTACACTTATAGGAGGAGCGACTGAAGATAATTGTAAAATTGATGTATATAAATAGCTAAATACATAAGTCAATCGGGATCTCACAGTATATTTATGTTAATAGGTTTCTTTAAGGTCTATTTGAGTGGTTTGAATCTCCATTTCTCCACTCTTCATTGAGGCTGAATGTGAAGTATTTTTTTTCTTATAATTACTGTATTAATTAATAACTAAATTTATAGTGGGAAACAATAAACCTGTATGAATAAGGTCTTCAAAGCAATAATAAAGTTTGATGATAATATGTAGTTATTAGAAACATATATAATATATAGTGAAAATAAATTATAATATATTACACTTATTTATATGGAATTTTGTAGATATTATTGAGTTGCTTTCTAAAAGGTGATACTGTAGAAATATATAGTTATAGATAGATAAGTAATGTTAGGAGTGTGCTGAATACACTCTTTAATCTAGTCAGATGTCATAAACGTTAGTAAGTCAGTTATAGATTTAACCTCACTATCATTTTTTTTAATATTATTTTTAGGGAAATTTTAGATAGTTGCGAATTTTCTATTTTATCATTCACATATAAAATAATACATGCAGGCGATAAGATTTAATATTTGTATCTTTCCACATAAAAGTTTATTATTTTTTTGATTTTTAAAAAATATATTTGTGGAAATGGTATTGTCTCATTTCCAAATCATTACATGATTTTTAATAAGTATAGCACTTTGACAATTTATGATTTAGCTGATATTAGTTAATATAATATTAAATTATATATATATTGAAAAATTATATCGAAGTAAATATATGTGAAGAATTATCCATGTATAATAATTATGTATTTCAGCTGAGGTAATATATTAATACTTGTCTTTTTTTTTATATTTATATTATATATATATATATATACGTATTATATTAATATAATAATTATATAATTTATTTAATATATGATATTAGTTATATATCATTAAATATCATAATATATATATTATATATTATTAATTATATTAATAATTATAATTAAGTTGATTTTACTCAAATCCATTATTTAAATTATAATAAATTTTTGTGAGATGTGATGAGTTGTCAAATAGTAGTGTATTGAGATGGTGTGTTGTTTACCTTCGAATTACATAATTCTTACTCGGATATTTGAAATGATGCTTAAATTAATAAAACATATATTTGCTTTAAGAATAGCGATTTCACAGTGGGTTTTATTCTGTGACCTCTCAATTTTTTAATGTTTATTGTGCATTTTTTAATAGATATATATGTATATATCAATTGTCTTAAATACTATTTTATTTCTTTTAATTCTTAGATCTTATTTCTTCTTTTATTATTTATTATTTACTATTTAATGTGAATGTGAGTCTCTTTTGAAGAGACACGCAACGTATTATTATTATTAAGTTTTAAAATAAAATTATTTAATACATTTCGTTTATTTGGGTAGGGATTATTATATGTTATTATATAAATTATTATTACTTTATACATATTAATATTCCTTATTATTAATATAATTAATATAATTTTTAATTTAATTATTTTAATTTACATTATAATTTTATTTTGTTAATATCTTAAACTAAAATATTAAATATTTATCTTCTTCAGTTATTATCATTCGAAAATTATTTTAGAATCCATTTCTATTTTATATATGAATTAAATCTATTATTATTAAATATTTTATTATCTGTAAAATTAGTTAGTAAGTAAAAGGGGACTATACTATAAAAGACACTTTAATCTAAAAGGTAAGTATAATTCAATAAACTTAAACGCCACTAGTACTACTCTGATTCTTGGCGATACATATAGTCAATGCAAAATTTTGTGAAAAATCGTTTTTCTGAGCCCGTTTATCCTTCAGGTCTTATAATCATAATTTGACAAGTGAATAATTGAACAGGTGTTGCTTATTTCAATTTATACTTTTATAGACATATGAGGTAGTATAGGATGTGTATAGTAGTTGTTAACTCCTAAAAATGTCCTCTTATATCAATAAGTTTCTAGTATTGGCTTTTCCATCATTTTTTTCATATATTCATTATTAATTTTTTTAGTTTTTGTTATATTTGTATGGAAAATTGTTATTATTGTTTCATTATTTTCGGTGCGCTTGCGTTCGAGCCGAGAATCGGTTCGGGAAGATTAGAGAGTGTGTGGGAAGAGGTCCTGGCAGCTCGTTAACGCTTCGGCCTCGCTTGAGACCCCGTCCGAGAGACCCTGACTCTTTCCATCTTTGCGATTTTAATAATTTTCTTGGTGTATGGTGTACCCTTCTTAGTTATATAGAAATAAATATAAAATAAGGTAACTGTATTATTTCGTCTGCTAAACTTTTTGCGACGCGCCTTGGTATATAGCCGAGTGAGCAAGGATAAATAAAATATTAATGTTATTAATCTTCGTTCTCGTTCTGTGCACATTGCGAGTATATTACTCGGTATTAACTATTAAAGCTTTGTTCTTTAACAACAGTCTGGGATCAAATTTTCTTCCTATAATAAAAATATTTACGTTAATAGTTCATAAAACTAGCTTCTAATCATTTATATATATATATAAATAGATAGGATTTATTATTATTTCTCATTATCTCAACATTTTTATATTGGACATTGAATATTTTTTTTATTCATTAGCTTAATATAAGTTTAAAAAACTAGCTAGATTTTCACTGGCTATTTATGAAGAGTTAATTAAACTTGAATATTTATCGCTCACATTTACTTTGAATTATATTATATTAGTATATAATTTATCCTACATATAGGTGGACTATTCTATCTTGCATACTGAAAAGCATATTTAAAAAGTAGCTTAAAAACTTTTTACATGGACAAATCACAGCCCAAAACTAGTGTGCGAACAAACTGCTAAATCAGTATTTTCAAATCAGTAAATCAGTATTTTCAAATATGTTAATTTTATTTCACAGAAAAATGTTTTAAACAATTTCCCGCCAATTTTCCCAATCCAATTTTTTTCTACGAAAGCGAATGGTTTATTTCATTCTTTTTTTTTTAAATCTCATTGATTAAGAACATAAAGGATATTTAGAGACTTTTAATCGAACATATTAGCATAATTTTTTATTGTTAAAATTTAAGTGAATCATACGAAGAAAAATTCAAAATTCTCATTTCTTGATAATACAGGTTATCCACTTACTTAATTTAATTAATATAATCTTTATTAAGAATGTACGTTAGGGCGAAGCGATTTATAATTTCGATGGTGGGGTATCTCATCCTTACGTTCCCCCCCCCTAGTTCCTCTATTACCCTCGTTCAGTGACTCACTCGATTTACCGCTTCAATTATATATAATTTACTATATAATTAATTAAAATAATAGAAAAATAAAAACATTCTTATAAGGAAAATGAATCTACGATTCAAGGAATTTTATAGATCCATTTTAACACAATTTGTATAAAATTAATTATACTCCACAAAACAATAGCAACTAATATTTGTAAATACGTTAAAATCACTTAAAGAAGTATTTTCAGGAACAAGAATTTGGTAGTTTTATGCTAATCACGTATCAAATGAACTCAGTTCCTCAGTTGGATGATCCCACGACCAGATGAGTAGGCAGGGATTTGCAGGTGTAGCTCTATGATACTTGAAATATATCTGAGACTATTGAATGATTTTGTTTGACTGTTGATAGTGTTCATCAGGCTTTAGGATTTGATATTATGCTTATTGATATAAAACTAGGTTATAGACCTAGTTTTTTATACTTGCAGTTTTTATATTATTTTGGGGCTATATACCCTATTAATTCTAAATCTATACTATTACTCATCTCCTTCTTCCCTATAGAACCCATATAACAGACAACCCTACTTCACTCTTAAAAAAATTAATTAACCTAATTACAAAATCGTGTTTTGGAAGAAACTGAAATTAATTAAGAGACCTAATACCATCATTATATTAAATGTCCACATAATATATGCTAATTATAGATTAATATTTATATTATATTTATATTTTAAATTTTAATTTAATAATATTTATAAGTTATTTATATTACTATAATTATATTATATTATTATACTTATTTTAAATTCATTAATTACTCATTTAATAATAATAATATATAAGTAATAATTACTTCTATATATATTATATATAGTATATCTCTCTCTCTCAATTTGAAATCCTTATATTCAAAAATATATAAATCAGGATAATATAATATATATAATATGTCCCCCGCCATACTTTTTATTATTTCAGATAAATTTCGATTAAATTCATCTTTGTAATTAATATATAATTATTGTTATTAGAGATAAATATCTATTTTACTTCCTAATGCTATGTATTTTTTATAAAATTTACTTAATACTTATAATAATATATTTTATATAATAATATGCTTATCGTCCTTACTAAAATTGATATAAATCTACAGTGTCCAATTTAGCCACAGACAATGTCTATAGATGTTAACATTATAATATTACTATCTATTAAATATTAAAATAATTAAAATGTTCTGATAGTATATTATTCCGCAATTACTTGCATCAAACGTATTTTACACCCATATTTAGATCTAAATAACTTATCTCATGGTTAGAGTGAATGTAGTGTCGTTTTGTGATAGGATTAACTACTTATTTTATCAATATCACTGTTACGTGTATATTAGTTATCTCCTTTAGTGATTAAAGATAATATATTGATGGGCCATATTGTATCTATGTATAATATTACCATGGTTAAAATTTAATTTATATTTTATTCATATCAATATTCCATCACATTATGTCTCACACGCTAGACTATGGTCATAGATAATGTACATTTTAATCTTATTACAATTGCAGTTTATTCTATGGGGGGAATTTCGATAGAGCAGTCTGGCACTGTGATATCTTTATCTTTTTCCTCTCAAACTCCTTTCTTCCATCTCTCTCTCTCTTCACCAATCTAGCTTTAACATTTTTGTCATATGTTCATTATTATTACTATTGAGCTTGATATTTCTTTCAACTCTAAATAATATTCCATTTGTTATTAAAATTGTAACTCATTACAAACATCTTTTATATATGTTTACTATCTTCTTTCAATAGACCCCTTGCAATTTACTTCATTCACTGAAAAACGAGTGATTTCTTTACAATCGTATTGTACTATCATTTGATTAGTGAGGCTTGCTTTTAAAAATTTGTGTCTCTCCAGTAGACTAAATGAATTATTTTAATAATTTCTTAATATATTTGAGATTAATCTCCTCACTCTATCGCAGATATATCACCCAGCTAAATCTAGTGGATATACATATAATTTTCTTAAATGAGTCTTAATTCTCTCTTTCTTCCACTCTGCAAAATTCTCCTCTCGTGTCATCTCTTCTTCCTGTCGCTTATATCATCTCTTTTCTATTCTATTTTTCACTTCCACTTCATTTACTTGGATCTTCTTCCTCAATAATTTCTAATCTTCTCATTCTCTCTTCTCATGTTTCAAATTCTTCTATTTCTCTACTCTTATATTCCAACTCTTCATGTCACTATCATCCAATTTGTACTTTCAATATATTCACTTATCTTTACAGGCTTTATACAGGTCATCAAACATCTAGTCTCTACTCTTCTGAATCTCTCTTCTTAAGTCTAGCTTCTCTCTTCTGCTCTCTGTCTCATCGTCTACCTCTCTCATACTACTATCCTTCTCTAATACTTCAATCTCTCTCTAACCTCTATACATCATCCAGTCTCATTCTGCTCTCTCTATCACTATGTTCTTATATATCATTATAATTCAAGGCTATATATATAATTTCTCACTTATTTTACTATATAAGAGTTAAATGCTTACAAAGGAGATTAAGACGTAGTTAGCGTACGCTAGGGTTGGATTTGTAAGTTAAAGGGTGTTCCTCGAATAGCATAATCTTCATAACCGAAGTGATTGTTTCTGGCAAAGAGTCTTACATTTAATATTATTTCTCACTCGTTCGCTGATTGTGTTATTGCTTGCCTTCTTGTGTTAACTGCGATAGTGTAATCGTTACTTTGACACAGTTGATCGTAACACATTATATTGATTATGAGTTTATATCGATATATTTATTGCTGATCTATATCTTATGGTGTCTCATTTTAAGTTTGGAGTAGGATCATGTTTCTGTTAATTCACCCAATCATGCGTCGTAAAAATCTTTGCACTCTCTCGTATAATAAAAATTTTTCGGAGCATTGTTATAATTCTTATTCTGTGTTGAAAAAATTGGCATTCTTACTTTCTTTATTGTTTATTTCATACTCTTTCTCCTGTTTTTTAATCTTTCATACAACCTCTGGACCACAACACACTCATCTTATAAAATGTTATTCTCAGATTTGAGTTTATTACACATATTTTAAGTTACTGAAATAATTCTTGTTAGGATATAGCTTCTTGACTTATCAAGTCATCTTTAATATTTTAACAATTCATCTTGTTTATAGCAGTTGGGAATTAAAGGTTATTTTGCAATTCTGGACTACGGAACTTGTATAGATTCATTAATTGGTATAGAGTATGTAGTTTCTACTACAGATATTCGGTTTCATATTGTTTCTATTATTATTATAGATACATATATTTTCACTGCTAATTAAGTGATTAATCTTTGACTCACATCGTTTATATATTGACTACTTGCAGTATGCATTCAGAGGATATAAATTTATTTATATTGTCTTCTAGTTATGTAAGATTCTGTAGCTTAGTGAGAAGATAATATTATCTAGAAGAATTAATCGCTGTATGATTATGTTGAAGAATTATATTTATAAGTTGTTCTCCTTTAAAAATCTTTGTTTATTTAATCTTAATTATCTATAAGTAACAATATTCTATGCACCTTCAGATTTTTAAAATTGTACCGATTATAATACTTGAGAGCCAATAAATTATATCTTTATTTATTTCTATTACCATTTTATTTTATGCAATCATTTACAACTATTTATATCTTTAGCTAAGAAATTTCTAGTAGAAACAGGGTTGATAACTTGTCATCATTTAATATTTACCATATTATCAATCCATATGTATATTATTATTCATAGTTAGGTTATTAGTGTTGAGGACAGGGAAGAACAAATCCACGGCTCTAATAACTTTATATCTGACTCCATTATTAGGACTACATCGAGTTTCTCTTTAGAAGTAATAAAGAGCATCACGTACGTAGCTAAACTCGAATAGTGTCATAATTGCTTAGGTGAATTGATTGTGGTCATATTAAATTCTGAGTGTGTCAGGTCATATTATGGAGGTATTTATAATTAGAGCGTATTGGGTAATCATAATATATAATGAGAGCTCGTTTTATAGGTAATATACTTACATTATACTTTGATGTCATACACTAAACCCATTACTTCACAATGGGTCTGGTACTAGTGTGCCGATGTAGTACTAATTCTAGATGTCTATGAGTAAGTTTCACTCTACATTGTAGAGGTTACCTGAGTTAAATACCTTATTTAATCACAATTGATTATGATCTTTCCATTTAACGTGTAAATATGGATAATAAAATCTATATTTTTTTATATAATAATTCATCTAAGGAATTATTACAGAAGTTTAGATAGATTTAACCTAGAAAACATAATAGTTGATAATAGTAATAAACATACCATGACACGTGTAAGATATAAATCTAACAGAATCTATGACAAAACTCTTATCACAACCTGTACCTAAGTCCGTGTATATGGCATATATACAGGTTCTGAATTGAGTGTTTTGCTACGCTGATTTATGCATTATTTGCTTAGTTGTTTATTGTAGCTTCTGTTTTAAGGCGAGATTCGTGCACATGGAGGTGAGGGGAGTGAGTTTAGTCACAAGTCGGTCTATCTTACGTGAAAAACCTTGGATTATATATTGCATACAGTTTCTCGCCAACATCGTAGGGTTGAATTAGTGTTCATCATGTGTATTTAATTGCTAATGGGTTTTAAATCTAACTCACCTACTAGTATGATATTTTGTGTGAAAAAATGACTTAACAACAATTTAATTCATATGAAAATTGTTTGCATTATCGCTGTTCGTATCTTATGTTCATACACATGTTGTTACAAATCGAAAATTTGTTTACTCTATTATTGCTCTTATAGTTCTTTTTTCACTTATGATATAATAATCTTTTCTTTCATATTGCTACTATTGGGTTATTTTATCTTATTTGCTAATAGCAGTGGTATCTGTTCTATATATGTAGAAATCTATTGTTGAATACTAATAGATTAAAAACCATCTATAGATTAACACTATCGTGACATCTCTATATTAAATTCACAGGTGATGTTGAAAAGTAATATTACAAGAAGTATGTTTTCAATTCTTTTAGTCTTTGGATCTTAGTTCCTATTCCTTTGTAAGAATGGTGGCGCCCACCTAAAGCATCCTGCCTCAGATTTGTCGAAGAGAGAGTACTTCTTTTGCGACATGAAGTAGACTATACTATTTTTTTCTTATGCCTACATTCATTTGAGATGCGAGGTCTTTATGTGAATGTGTCGAATTACTATGGCACTTTTGAGTTTGGTCTAACTATTAATCATTATAGTTTATGATGTATTAATGTACATTTTTTGCAGAATGGTAGATCGTATATAAAAAGTAGTCACTCGAAACTAAACAATTAATCTCTATTTGTAACTTAACGCAGTAACCTACGAGCCTAACTAGTATCTAATTTACATAGTTGTGACTTATAAGTTGAATAATATCAGTTCTAATAAGAATGTGACAGTGGGTCTGGTGTCTATTCCGAAATTGGCACAGATTACGTATTGGGTTTGGAGGATAATAGTGATTTGCACATGAATGTTTACAGTAGTTATAAAGAGTATTATTGCTCTGTGCTTGACTTTTGTGTTTCTTAAAATTATTTAGGATGAGGGGTTGTAATTATTTAGAGAGAGAGAGACCAATGTTTGGGATAATAATATTTTATATATATATTTATATATTATTATTTATTATCATTATATTTATATTATTTATATATTACTATTTATATATATAATTATACTTTACTAATTTTATTACTATTATATAGTTATAATATAGTATTTATATATTCATTATTATATTTTCTAAAGTTATATATCAGCAAGTGACCCCTGTCTAGTTATTCTTGTAAGCAATTCCAATTAAAGAAAAATGTCGCAAAGGCAAGACTTGGTTCAATCGTGTTGTCCTTTTTTGGCCGTTGTGGATAGAATATTTTAAATTTGTCACGCTGTTGCCTTTTGGGTCCATGATTCTTCCACACGTTAATTTTTACTTAATAGATATTTTTCTTTTTTTGGTTCCCGTCTCTACATTCTCTCATCAGTTTCTCTTATAGTCTCTACTCTCTCTTTTCTTTCTGTTTCATTCTCTTCTTTTCTATCTTCTCTCTCTCTCTATATCAATGGAAACGATTAATTTTAATGAAGTCTTTTTCTTATTCTTGGCTTTTTAACCAATAATTTTTAGCTCAACATAATCCTATATAATGCTTACATGTACTATATATATTATATATATCTATTATTATTTCATATTATATACTATTAATATTATATTATTTATACTAAATATATAATTATATATATAATCCTAATATATTATATATGGGATTAGGGTATATATATATTATATATATATTATATAGCATATTATATTAATACTATAATGGATTTTGAATATCGCATATTTTATAATTTTGGTTTCAGTTTTACTTTTGCCTCTTTTCGGGTACTTTAGCCATTATCAATCAAATTTTAGAGTATTTTGAATAAAAATTTTAAATTGCTTCATAATTATTATTTTATTTTTATATTAATATTATATAATGATTGTATTTTTTTTTTTCTAATAAATTGAGACTAAATAACAAATGACTATAAGTAACAGATAATTACTATATAATCGATTTTTATTAACTATGTACAATTATGCATTTTGGTTTTTATGTAAATATAATAAAACTGATATTTACCTTCTGTTTTCATTTTCGGTTTTATTTATTTTTTACTTCATATTTAATATTCATACCACTCTAAAAATATATTTTTAAATAACAACGATGTGCAATAAAACTAACTAAATAAAATGTTCTGTTTGCTTTAGTTATATATTATATAACTATATACTATATTATACTTAGTAATATTATATATATACTATATTATATATTTAGGATAATATATTTATATATCTATATTCTATTATTATATTATATAAACTATACTTATATTATAGTTATATACTATATTTTTAATAGGAATAAATCTAATTATTATATATAATTATATAATATTATTTTCACTCCTTTTCTATATTATTTTCATATTATAGATAGAACGGATAAAATATTACTTTATTATTAATAATAACCTTCATATTTTTCTATTTCATACAAATATTTACTTAATAAACTATATATATCAAATAATATATTTATTATCATTTGAATTCATTTAAATTATTTATTATTTTAAATTATATTTACTATTTATATAGAATATGAGAAGTGAATTTATAAATGGATGTAACTTTATATTATATTATTAGATATATATTATATTTTTGCTTTAATTAAAATATTACTTGTAATTTCTTATGGAGGTAATAGATTAGAAAATCAATTACTTTTAATAAGAAGGTTGTAAGTTTTATATAAAATATTTAAAAAATTTAGCGTCTAATTTATTTGCAGAAAATTTCGACCAGTACTTGACTTCAACATTTTTCCTGGATAGGTTTTCGTTAATATATGAAAATAATTTAAATTACTTTATAAAAGAGGATTTAATGTATTTCTTAATGAAAAAAAGGTCGAGTGAGTTAAGAATTTGTTGTACTGAGTTATCACAATATCTATTTGGGAATCTATTTCTTGTTTTTATAATAATTGTCTTTTTGAAAATGTTTATATGAATAGAAGACTTTAAAAATACGACCTTCTTAGGTATATGAGTCGATTCTATGTTTAAATGGTCGTTATGTGGTTATGTTGAATGTTGGTTGTGGATAACGATCTAACTAGTTTTAAGGGTTGTGTGGGCAAAGAGTTGGTGAAATTGTTCTTTGAAGTGTTTTCATTATTTGTTTGTTTGGTGGATGGTACGGCGGGTTTCGTCATTGTATTATCTCAATTGTAATATCGCTTGTTACAGTGGGCCAAAGTTGTTAACTTCTTTGGGATCAAAACCATCTGAGAATAAAGTGTGCTTGGTTTATTCGGAATTTTTAGGTTTAAGAACTTTTTTTTGAAAGGTAAAAAGATTGAAGATGAGGTGTGACAGCTTTTGGGAAGCAATTGATTCTTTGCAATAAATTGTGAGAAAACGAAGGTAAGACGGAGGATGGTAAGTATGTGTTGGTTACTTGGACGAAGCGAGTGTGTGGAAGGTTATAATAAGTTTTTTCTTTCTTGCCTTACGGAGAGTATTTGGTGATCATGTTTTGATGTGATATGGATATTTTTACTGGGAAAGTTAAAGTGTAAATTATTATTAATTCATTTTTGGAGGTAGGAGGGGGAGAGACAAATTCCTTCAAGCTCTTAAGGAATAAAGAGGAAGGTACCATTTTAGTTGTTAAAAAAGATGGAAAGAAAAACAAATTGTATATGGACAAGTGGTTTAATGATGATAGTGCTATTTATACTTGTATATGTATGTATGTTTATTATATATTTATTATTTAATTAATATAAACTTATCCATATATATATTATATTTATATGTATACCATAATAATATATATTTTATTTATATACTATATATTATTTATATAGGGTATTTATGTATATAGAATATTATAATATTATTATATATTATATATATATATATAACATATACTATTACAATAGTTAAAAAATATTTGTCTATAATTATTGTCAAATAAAGTTTCATCTCATATATATGAATGCACTATAATTTTATAATAGCAACAAAATAGAAACAACAGTTTATCGATTTCTTTTTTTAATATTTTG
Source organism: Trachelipus rathkii (assembly GCA_015478945.1). Taxonomy (NCBI): domain Eukaryota; kingdom Metazoa; phylum Arthropoda; class Malacostraca; order Isopoda; family Trachelipodidae; genus Trachelipus; species Trachelipus rathkii. The sequence continues at coordinate 16,258 of JABUQX010071066.1, forward strand.
CAGATGTATTAAATTCTGTATTTCACTAAGTTTTGAATACTAATGAAATTTTGAATGATCTGATATTTAAAGTTATGAGTTCTTCATGCTTTCCATTTTTTTATTGTATTCTCATTTTTGTTACACAAAGTTTCTATAAATTTTGAAATTTACTTCTGTTATAAATCTTCTACTATTACTTACTATTTTAATGACTATCTTATTATGGAGATTTTTAATTCTCAGTTTTACTCAATCATTTATCATATATTTTATATACTTTGATAGACCGCATTCAACTTTTATTTACTAATATTTTAATCTCTAAATTTATGGTGTCGTGTTTGTAGTTTTAATTTTTTACAATTAGACGTTAAGTGTACTGTCTGTATGGCTTAAGCAAATTTCTGATGTCTTGTTGCATAATTGAAACTTTCAAATGGAGATTTATCTTCAGAATAATGTTATTGTTGTTCTTATTTTTAGGTGCACCACATACTTTTTAGGCTGCCATTCTTGGTATGTAAAGCGTACTTTGTAAAGAAGGTTTCATTGAATTGTTGGAGTGAGTCTCATAAAAGGAAAATAAAAAAAAAACATGTAAGTTCTGAGTTTTGACACGTATCCTGCATTTGCAAATGACATAACCAAGAATTAAGGATCTTACCTCCTTGTTTTACACTGAACTTATTGTTGATCAGTAGGTCTTAAGCAATGAAGATTGAGTTTCCGTAAACTAACCAACATTTTTAAAACCACATCTTCACAAAAGGAAGCTACACTTCTAAATAAAGTCTGTTTTATAAAAGGCAGGGTTTGTTTAATTTAGCATCATGACCTCCACGAGAAGAGGTTCAAAAGATTAACTTTAGTCAATTTAGCTAGACAATTAAAAAACCGAACAATAAAAAACAAATACTGTTAACTCTCAAGTTTATTTTCAACAAGAGTATTAACAACGATGATGTAAAACCACTTGTCAGTAAAGAATATAAATCGAAAACCCAATACCTTTGGTGAAAAGGTTTGTTAGGTAATATGAGAATAAAATTTCCTCGAAACACAACAAAATTCTTCTCCACGTTATGTTCCCTTAAATTTTTTTCTGAAGAGGCATCATAAGTTCATAGCACCTTGCCTCTTAGAACCTCGTTTCTGAGAGGAAAATCACTAATAAAAGCAGTTAGATTATTTCTGTTGGGATAATAAAGAAGATCAATATCTCATGTGCTTAAAATTTGATACATTATTTTTGAATAGTTCGCTTGTTAAATATTAATTGTAATGCATATAGGTAATATCACTTACATAGTCAGATCTGCTACAATTTTGCTTCCCCACCCTATTCAGCACTTTCGATTTTTCGACTTCAGAAACTGTTAAGAATAATCATAGTATATATATTATTATGTCTCAGTATAATAATATTATCATAGATTCACATACTAGAGTTTTTTCAATTTTACATTAATTGTTTCAAACACGGTTATATATTTATTTAAACATGGTAGTTAGTAAAGGATTTGAAGAAAAAGGTGATTTTTGGTGTTTTTTTTAAGATAATTAAGAAACTTTTTAGAAATATAAACAAACTTTGGAAAACTTACAATAAAAATACTTGTATAAATATTCAGTAGAATTTCCCCATTCCCTCTCCCTTCTTCATATATTATCCTTACCATGCACATAAATTTCATTTAAATTTAATATTATTAAATTTAAATGTAGCTTGGGGGTTCCCCACGAGAATAAGTGGGTAGCAACATATTACAAAAATAATTTGCTACACATTATACAATAATAACTAGTCTCTAAACTTGTTTGAAGGCCTCTTGTTGTTGGAGCCTGGTAGTTGTTCTAAGAAACTGATGGGATGTGTTTTCTGTTTGCCGATTTTATTTCTTACATAATTTATTATAATTTATTTCCTTTGAATGAACACAAGCCCTCTTTCTCTAGAGCAGTGGTCTCCAAAGTGGGGTACGCAGAGTGACACTTAGGGGTACGCCAAAGAAGTAGGCTGACGATACATTGCGAGTATAGAACGTGTAGTCAAGTGATATAGGGTATTTCTCATTGGGTCAATCTGTCTGGTTTTCACGTTCCCGTGCGTAGCTGTTTGATATTATTACTTATATTATAATTAATATATTTATACTACTATATTATTTATATTATATTATATTTATTATTATAGGTTATAAGGGTAAACTTATATTATATCTTTTCGTTTAGGACATGCGATCAAAATTTTATTGAAGATGCTGCTCTAGATCAACTTCTACTCTCGTAGATCAGATAGGCTCTCTAAAAGATAAACAGCCATATTCTCCTAACAGTGGAATTTGTTTTTTTTTTCTTCTCATGGTCTCATCGAGTGTAAAGACATTGTCTGTTATTAATTTGGAGTCTATTGATTTTTCTTACTCAAAAGGTATTTTTGGCTCTCTATCAAACTTCCACTACATTCATCTGTTTTTTTATTTTATTTCCTTTCTATAATATAACAAACCTTAATTTTTCGACTATCTAGACGAAAATATGACAACATTCTCGTTTTCTTTTTATTCCGATAATCAATTCATACTATTAAATATTCAGGTGGTTTCCTTTAGATTTTGAAAGTCTCTGGTTTTGGACTTCTTCTACAAATTTTTTCGTATCTTGATCATCTTAAGAGAAACCACTATATTTTTAACCAGTTTACTTTGCCTTTGCCTGTGCTTTTTAATCTTTTCTCCTGTGTTTCTTTCATTCTCATTTAATGAGATGATATCACTTGCGAATGTATAAAATATGCATTCACAGATGTAAACGATAAACTAATTGGGGTGTTGTCAATAACTATCAAAATAAATGCTACAGTCCCCGTGTATGAGCATTTTCGAGACGTTTCTGACTGTCTTGTATAATTTTAGAAAATGTCGTGACGTGGTTGTGTAGGGCTTTTAGTTCTATGGTAAAATTATATACCTAAAATGTTAAGGTGGTGCTTAATTGAGAATATTTTTTGGTCTATGGAGATATTTTATTGGTATTTTTTTTTATGTGTTATTTTTCTAAGAACAGTGTTTTCAAGTTCCAATAGTGTTCTTTGTTAGTGGTTGGTACACCTGTTTGCCAGGTAACAGTTGTGGAAAAGAATGTTGAGCGAATCAAGATTACTGTTTTGTGTGAATATATTTCTGTTATGGGTATCATATGGGATAGTTGTAGTGTTAAGAATGTGCGTGCGAGCGTGTGCGCTCGGTTTCTTTTCTGGTTATCGACACGTTATGGCATCCGTCGGTCAAGCATTGATTGTACCTTAGATCTATACCTCTTAGTCCATATTTTATGCATAAAAATCCCCATCCATATATGTAGAACATATCCTCATCCGCAATACATCGGCAATGTTACTAATATGCAATTTTAATTTTTTTACTTAATTAAGGGAACATGACAAGGATCCGGATACGTTCTTCCAAGTCTTGTATCAGCTTACTGAAGCAGGGCTCAACTTTCGTTTGTCGGTTTTGGGAGAATCCTTCGCTGAAGCTCCACCAGTCTTCGCCGAAGCCCGCGTAAAGCTTTCCAATTTCATTCACCATTGGGGTTATGCAGAAAATAAAGAAAAGTTGGTGAATTCTATCTATTTATTATTAATAATTTATGATTATTATATTATATTCATTATTATTTATTTATTATTATTATTATTATTATTATTATTAATTATTATTATTATTATTATTATTATTATTTTTATTATTATTATTATTATTATTATTATTATTATTATTATTATATTATTATATTATTATATTATTATTATATTATTATATATTATTATTATTATATTATTATATTATTATATATTATTATTATATATAGAGGGAGAGTACACACATACTCGAAGCGATGAAATTACCTCCCATTTTTAATGGTGCGTCTTTTCTCTCTCCTTTTTTTTTCTCTTCATTTCCTTCAAACACACTATTCTTCCATCCAGGCAACATATATTACTCTGACGCCACCATTTATCCACCATATCATATACACATACTTAAAGTACACACCCCTCTCCTAGATATCACTTTACAGACATCCCTACAACTAACTTACATATCCCTGTGTGTGGGGGAGAAAGAATTGCCCACCATCGTATGTTTCTGCGTGTTCCGTAAGGGAGCCGCTAAAGGGACCGGGGTCATAGGGTTGGCTTGCTAACTCCTCTAATTTTCTTGCTCCAAGGAATGCTAATGCAGGCCCTCGGAGAGGTCGTGATTCGCCCGTAAACGGCCCTTCTCATCTTTCCCGCCGCGAATATTGTATTGCATCGTAATGGGTCAACATGGAATGTCAGAGGAATATAATGTTGAGGAGAAGAGGAGAGAGGTGATGGAATGTATTTTAGAAAGGGCAAATTTGATTTGCCCCTCTGTCAGGCTAACAAAAGAATGAAAGAATAACGAAGAAATTGAGTGGTGTGGTGTGAAATGTGTGGTGCCGGTGTGGAAATGAATGAAGGAGAGGAAGAAATTGACCATGATGTTGATGAAAAGGAGGTCCTCGAAGCCTATGGTAGACTTTGAAGTGTGGTGAGTCCTACAATTTCTAATGTTTAAATTTTACAGTTTTAAATTGTATTAGATTCGGTTGTGGTTGTGACGTGATGGTCCATCTGAAGGAAACGTTGAAGAAGAGTACTATTTTTTGGGAATAATCTGAAATGATGTTCTGGATGGGGTGAGTAGGAGCTTCAATTGGTAGTGTTGGGGGACCTGAATAATGTTGGATAGGTGCATCAAAAAAGCGGATGGTATAACAGGTGGTTTTTGGGATGGTTGCAGGAGAAAATGAGAATGGTAGGAAGGTGGATTGATTTCTGTGAGGAGGGAGAAGGTATGTGTGTGTAAGTAATACTTTCTTTAAAACACAAGAGTATCCATAAAGTATATATTAGAGTTGGTGTAAGGTAGAGATGGATCGAAGTGAAAAGTTGATTGATTTAGTGTTTGGTGAAGAAGGAGATGTTGAATATGTGTTGGATGTTAAAATCGGTTAGGGGTTTAGGAATGGGATTATCGGAATCATTATTCTGTTGTTCTATGTAAAATTAAGTTAAGTTGGATGGATGGAAAGGAAGGTGATACAGAAAAAAGGAAGTAGGTAAAATTAAGAGTGAGGAAGTTAAGTGGAGCAGACATAAAGGAATAAGTATGTATAGGCGGCTCGCTACGTTAAAAACGGTTTTGAATTGTGAATCATAGTTGAATACTGAACCAAATCTGGGTGGCTAATGAAGAAAAGCAATTTGTTAGTATGCAAGGAAATAATGTTGGATGTGCTAAAGTAAAGGAAAGTAAGAATGTTTAACAGTGAGTGGTGGATGAAGAGATGATGAAAGCGGTTAAAAGGTAAAAAGATTCGTGGGTTGAATGTACTACAAGCAAATGATGAAGATCTCAAAAGAAAAGATGCTTGGAATTAATATAAGGACAGGAAAAAAAGAATATACTAATAAGGTGTATACGTCAGGAAGAAAAAGAGGTAAACTGAATCAGTTTGGAAGGAGGATGAATTGGGGAACTTAACAAGGGAATAGGAATGCTTTTCTGGAAAGGAAGCGCGAAAAGGTTAAGGAAATGAGAATAAGGGGAATCGTGCTTTAGAATAATGAATACGGGATGCGTGCTTTTGTAATGATGAAAAATGGGTGTGAAGAGGAGTGTGGAAAAAGAACACTCGACCCCAAATCCTGGCACGAATGATTAACAGTAATGAACAGGTGATCAGTGAATGTGTGTGGGCACTTTGATGGTGGCTACAGAAAGAATAGGATATTTGGGGGATGAGGTTATAGTAAGGAGGAGGTAATGGGTAGAGTGAACAAGTTGAAGAATGGTAAAATCTGTAGGTATAGATGAAATTTACTGGTGAAATGATTTTCAAGACGGAAGGCGAATAGTGATTGATTGCATTTTGGAAGTTTGTGTAATAAGCATTATAGGCTGATTAGTTCCAAGGGATTCGAGGAGAGCGGTAATGCTAACCCTTATTATAAGGGTAAGGGGAAGAAAAGGGGAACTGAGAAATTATAGGGGAATAAGTTGTATTGAGTTGTTGTAGGGAAGTTTATTGAGTGTTGTAATTTTGGTCGAAAGAGTGCGTCGAGTGACATGTGATTGGTGAAGAGACAAGGTGGGCGTTTTATGGAGTGGTGAGGATGTGTGGATCAAATCTTTTACATTGAAACAAATGATTGAAGAAATGAGGGAGAAGAAGATATAAAATTGTATTTAGGGTTTTTATTGGATTTTGGCAACAAAGGCGTATTGATAGAGTTAATAGGGAAGGCTCTATGGGCAGGTGTTAGTGATATATGGTGTTTGAGGTAGGCAAGGCTTCTCTGAATGGAGTCAAAAGAATGTATGACGATAAGTTGACAGCGTGTGTATAGAATAATATGGTGGTCACATGGTGATTTGGTTTAGAAATTAACCAGCGTGAGTAAGACAGGTTGTGTTATGTCTCCTTTGGTTATTTCCATTTGTATATGGATGGGGTTATGAAAGAATTCGAGGTGGGATGGCCAGGAAATGCTGTTAGAATGGTGGAGAATGAAAAATGGAGAGTAGTGGAGGGTGCCCTACCTATTATAAGTGGATGAATTTGGTTTGTGTGGCGAAATCTGAAAAGAAAGTTTTGAGAGAATTGGTAGAGATGTAAAAGGAAGGGCTTGAAAGTAAACGGGATAAGAGTAAGGTTATTGGTTGTGAGTGAGGGACACTCTCAGTGTGAAGTTATGTTTAGATGGTGAGCAGCTGGACAACAAGTGTCTGTGCCGAGTTTAAATATTTAGGGTTATATGTTGGATGAGGAAGGAACGGATGATGCAGAATGTGTAGTAGGCTAAAAGTTGTGAAATGGCAGGAAGGTGGCTGGTTGCAATTAAATCGTTACGGTGGATGTAAGGGATCTAAGTCTTGAGTGAGGATCGCTAGGGTCTTACATGAGGGTAAATTTGTTACCTAGTGTTATTGTTAGTAATTACGTAAATTGGAAGACTATGGTCTGAATAAAAAGTATAGATCTATAAAAGTTCAATGTGTTCAGATGGCAATCTTTGGGGTGTCAATGGTGGAAAGAAGAATTGAAAAATGAAGGAATGAACGTATTAGAGAAGTGTGTGGTGTGAAGAAAGGGGCTAAAATGAGAGAAATAATGAAAGTATGTTGAGAATGGTTTGGTCATGTGAAAGAATAAAAAATGATAGTCGGTTGGTTAAACGGAATGTATAGTGGTGGTGAGTGTGTTGGGAAACGACCCGTTGGAGACCGAAGAAAATTGGATGAGTCAGTAAAATAATTTTGAAAAGGAGAAGAAAATCTGAGTTTGGTAGAGGCAGAAGAAAGCGTGTATAACAGGAGTGAATGGCGGGGATTGTGAGGGGGTATGTGGTGGCCCACCTGGCCAAGGGATGAACTTAAACCCCATTGACCGTCCTACCATTAGTGAGATCCATCGCCTGTCCCATAGA